>VXAL01011842.1:401288-425552 GCA_013399475.1 Chauna torquata
AACATTTTTCTAATATGTCAAAAACAATGATAAATTCCAGTTTTGCTTCCAGATCTTACAAGCCCAGCACTATATTTCATTTTTTAAAGCACCCCCTACGGGGATAGACGCAACGTAGACCACTGTGTTACTCCACATGAATTGCTCTCCTAGAACAGACACAGGATTTTTTCCAACTATTTCTGCATCCACCTACTTTTTCATTTAGATTGTATTCTCTAAGTTTGCCAACAAGCATATCGAACAGAATAGCATAAACATTTTATCAAAGTCAAAGTATAATGCCTTTATTCTTCCACCTCTTTCTTTTATATTCAACTGTGTAAAGAACTATGAAGTGCAATTGTAAGAACAGCAGAAAAATAGATGGAAATAATTCAGATTCCTGCTGAAGTAACAACAACTCCTGGTCAAGTCAAAATTCTGTCACACCCTTCTTCCATAATCTAATTTGTAATGCTTAAAGAAAGGAAAAAAAGCTCCAGTAAAGACCACAAGTCAGAGTTATTTAGCCACAGAATTCTCTCTTCTCTTCTCCTCAGCCAGCTGAAATGGAAAGACAGAATGAGTAATTCCTTAAACAAAAAACTATGAAGCTTTGCACATGAAAGCACATTGCTTTAACAAAGCTAACATCTTACCTGGCAACTTTATCCTTACCATCAGAGAGAACAAGAAGATTAATTCATACTAAATTCAAGAATATAGAACTGGCATTTTTAACTGTCTTTACAAAGTTAGAAGGTTAAAAAAAAAAAAAAAGCATTACCGATTCTCAAGGAACCTTTGAAATGAAAATTTCTAAATGCTGTAGCTCCCAATACAAGTGACTACTTGGAGAAAGTTTGTCATTTTGTGTAGAAAAGGTTTTTAAGGGAGAAAGGATACATCTTGGTTTCCATCCTTCCTTATGCTGTCAGCGGCCTAAGCTGGGAGAACACAGCACCATCTGGAAAGACTTCTGAAGGCGAAAAGAAATAAAGAAGTGCTTCCCTCAATTTGAGTGAGAACAGGAAATCATACTGAAAAAAAAGACAATACAAAAGTTCCAAACTCTGTCATTTTACAAAACTGAACCAGATTAAGCACAAAGTTTCTTCTTCTCAGCACTTGCTGATTTTCTGCTCATAAGCTATAGGGGTTTCTTCCCCCACTTCGTGCCATAAAACTGAAGTAACTACACTTGTGAATTCCTTGATGAAAACAAGGGATCTTCGCTTGTATTTTCTTATTTAAAGCTCCCATAGCACTCAGTAGGAAAGGGAAGAACATATGAAATGGGGAAAAAAAAAAAAGCCTGAAACTTATTTCAGGTAAGGATAAACTCACAGGAGCCCACGGAATAATTCAAGAAGATATGTTTGGATAACACTTCATCTCCTAAACAAAAACTGAAGAAAGACAATTATACTACATAACTTCTTTAACTCCCTTCATCTTGTTAATTGAGCAAGATCTTCAATAGCTATCACTGAAAAATAATGCAGAACAGAATGAAGAACAGGAATTGAACAAGATATTTTCTTATTCACAAGTAAAACCTTTATCAGTTGCACAACTTCACCAATGTAAAACACATAATGACCATTATAATTGACAGCTGTGCATTTGTAGAAAATGAAGAACAATAAATACAACCACAAAAGTAGAGGTGTGGGGAAAGTCCCGTGCCAAAATATCCTGCAAACCAGAAGATAAAACTGCAGATGGGAAAGACCTGTGGAAAGGTTGATTTTGTCTCTTAATGCAAAAATAAGAACAGCTGTTACTAGAGGAACAGCTATTCAGGAGTGATATTATAGATCACTGCAAGCACCCTGCAAAAGGAGGAGAACAGACCTTCTTAGCTCCACCTGTGTGTGTGTGTGGGGGGGGGGTTGTTGGGTGTTACCCTCCCATCCCACCATCTGTAGGGATCCGTAGTCAACATAGATGAAGGAGATTTGAGCAGTCTGTCATCTACACTCCTACCAAGTCTATGCATTTTCAAACTCACAAGTACAGCAACAAGAACAATTTTTAAAGTGACTTGTACAACATCAATTTTCTTTTTAACTTATTATTTTATTAAGTGCATTTCAGACATGTCACATCTCCTAGAACAGACCCATACCACAATGGAACAGAAGCAGCTTAAGACAAGTGTGAGCATATACTTCTGTTGGGGGTTGCTTTCAGTAGATTTAAAGGTAAGAGCAAGCCTTAGCTGTCTTGTACACTGAAAAAAAAAAAAAAAAAGACTAAATCCAAATGATTTTAAATTTTAGCCTTCTGTGTACGAGGAATACACTTTCAATCAGGGCCTGAAAACTCCACTTATGCACAACACCTTCCCCAGATGAATGCTATTAATTCTATAGCAACTTTCCCAAAGGAGGCCAGTGGGGAGAAAACCCACATGAACGCTCTCTCTCTTTCATATAAGTGTGATGAGTCCCTCCCAAAATCTGAATCAAGGGGAGAAAAGGAAGGAAACTTATCCTCTCATGTCTACTCATCGTCAGATCTTTGGCAAGCAGAGAAAAGGGCAAGGTCTCCATATAACCACACTTGTAGTATGGGAAGAAACTAGCCCATCACCATTTCATGAAGCTGCTGCACAAAAGTGGGGTTTTTGCCACCTTGGAGAAATTTGGCGGAGATGCATGGAGGAAAACAAAGTTATCTGAATATGCAATTAAGCCATGTTGGACGCATTTTGGAGCCTAGTAAACTACGTAATTCAGAAAGCAAATAGCCAGAAAGCACAGTCAATGGTTTGGGGCACAAATGTATTTAATTTACACGCTGCAGGCAGCATTAACTTGGCAAACAAGCTTGGTTTTTCCATTACCAAATGATGCCAAATAACTCACTGCAAGTCGGCTTGGAGGTCTGAAAACTTCATGCAAATGAAATCACTTAACACTTACTTGGTAAATATTACATATTCCCATCACTTTTTTCCTACATCACCTACCACAGTTCAAGTGCAGAGAATTCTTTTCTCTCATTCTTAGTCTCTCCGAAACCTAGTTTGTTTTCTTTTTTCTTCCATAATTTTCCTACTCCCTTGCTTTCCTCTCCTTCCCTGGAGCCATATTTTCCTCAAACACCTGAAAAAGAAGGTCTCTTCCCATTCATCACTTCACAATGGAAGTTGGAGAAGACAGGTAGGATAACAGCATCCTACTGTTCTACTGAAATAGGCTCTTCTGGAGTGACTGAGTAATTTGGCAAGACAGCTACTTATTCTTATGTAGAAGGAACTAATTTGTCTACGCCCCCCCTCCTCCACAGTGTCCATATAGTTAGTACTTCCACAAATACAGTAGGATTAAAGAAAATGCTTTCATTAGAAATCAAATAATTTAAAAGGAAGTATAGGAAGAGCTGCTCCAAGATTAGAAGAAAGAATGATGTCCTGCTTTTTGAAAATGCACAGATGTAAATATCTTGAAAACTTGCACTGTACGCTGCAACAAATTGATTAAAATTACATGAAGCATGATAATAAGAGAGGGGAGGGTGGCTGTACCATGCTGAGAGTATATTTAATGATAGCTAAAAGGAAAGAGGTACAATGTGAAAATGGCTGAATAATGGTTGACAAAGATGACTAAACTGAACATGTGAAACAGAGCATCTTGTCAGACGCAGAGAAGTCTTCCGAGCAAACTAGCCAAAATGCATATAAGATCTTATGGAAAAAAAGAAATGGGAGAGACAAAGTAAACACTGCACTTGAAACGCAGCAAACAGGAACAAGGGAGCAAGCCCCAGGAGAAGGCAGCATCTTCAAAGACAGCACGGATATGGATGCTGCTTGACAGCATGCAGAAGACAAAGTCTCTTGGAGAACCTGAAAACTATTATTCTACTACACAAACAAGGCAATAATGGAGACCTGAGAAAGCACAGCATTTACAGACAACCGGTCTGCTGTCTACAAAGTTTTTACCAAAGCAAGTGAGGGTAAAAAAAAAAAGAAAAAAAAGAAAAAAAAGAAAAAAAAGTCCTCACTAAGGCAAAACTTTGTAAGGTCTGATTTAGTTGAAATACTTACCAATAACCTACTTGTTCCTGCAGAAATAGAGGTAGCAGTGACAAAGAAAAAAGGGGAAAACCAATCAATGACAAAAAAGTCAGTACAAAATGTTAAAGAGTACAACTGGGAAGAATATATGTAAATAAAAAGTTCAATTATTGTATGGAATGTTCTCAGGAGTTTAAATATTAACTCTAAACAACATTTCATATTTTAACAGCATCATTAAATTACATATCAAAAGTAGTTATAGTCACATTTATCATTAGGTGTAACAGAATTATACCTAATCAAAGTACAGTTGCAAGAGAGTCAAGGATAAATGTTTCAAAGCATACTTGTTTTCTTGTTGTTTTTTTCTAATCTCATTTTTTCATCAAACATACAAGAATTTTTATTAACTAAGCACAACAGCAGACTTTTCTACATTATATTCTATACTTTCCTTCGTGAGCTCTCAGAATAGCAGTCCTCCACAAAGTGCACCATTTTCTTAAATCTGCAGGGAAACATCTGACCTATGGATAAATTTACTTTCATTGACATGAAAACAGTGAAAGTCGACTGTGTTTTGTTTTGTTCTTCCAAACAGAATACAGGTATGATTTATGAATAAGGACTGAACTTAGCAGAAAGGTCTAGGCTGAAAAATATCATTCGCCCTCAGCACAAAGAAATGTTGCTTTAGGAATAACTTGGTAAAAGCAGTGATATCTTTGCTTATGATAAAGCAGCCTTCTTGTCTTTAAATGGAAAATTCAACTAAGACAAGTTCACTCTGCGTTGACTGCTCTAGTCTTCCAGCTTGGAAAATATGTACCTTAGTAAATGGACAGTTACAGAAACTAGGATGTAGGTTTATAAGAAGCCAGATTTTTAACAGAATCGTTACAAAGAATCTTACAAAATAAGATGATGACCAAGGGTTAGAAAAGGCGTAGTTTCAGAAATGTGTATATTGCAATTAGATCGTTAAATCTGTCAGAATTAACATAATTTAACTGTTAAACATGAATTAGGTACAAATTTCAGTAAAACGTGAGAGCAGGTTCTTAAGTTGGAATGATATTGCATTTAAGTTTTATAATTACTAGTTTTGTAAAAGCTCCTATTTCTAAGACAGAACCTTTTAATAACGCTTGGGGAAATACCAAAGTGAAGGAAGCATGCAAAATGTCTAATAGGAAGAACGGGAAAGAAGGTAGATAATTAGTTCAGAAAAAGATAGAACTGAACCCATAAACCCATAAACAAATAACCCCCGCCCCCCCCCCAAGTTTTCTTAACTCAGTAAAACTAATAACTTTCTTAACTCAGTAAAAGCTAAGGAAAATCACGCCGTTGACTTGCACGCTGTAAACATGTCAGTCGTGATAGATTTGCCTACCTTTCCAGTCTTTTGCTTTTAAGAGGGTACATAACCCCCATGCCATATTCTGCAAAATGTTACTCACAGAGCATCCATGAATCACAAGTCAATTTTAAAATCACGTGTCACATCATTCCTATGTCAGCAACCAAGTCAGCAGTGTAATTCTTGCTTGTGTCGTGTTTAAGATACCACTGTTCGAACAAACTCTTAAGAAATATTTTGCGTATCACTTGCACTTTAAACAATCATTGTAGAGAATGCTACTGAACATTTTCTATTTTTCTTGATTTATAACTGCTGCATTGGACTACCAGTCAAAATTGTCAGTCCAGAAATTCGCTTACAGATACCTATTTTAAACATCTACCCTTAGAACAGAAACATCTTCTTTACATTAACCAGATCATTAAGAAGATGCACATATGCACGCATACGCACACACACAACAGACTGTAATTGGAACAAATTAGTTCAAATGACAGATGTTTTGACTTTTCAGCAGTTTGAATAACAACACATTAACTGAAACGCTTCTACTTATCCAGTTTTGGCTTCTATTTAATGAAGTATATGCTTTTGGTGCTTTATTTGTCCATAACACTACTGAAGGTAAGAGAAGTTCTAACTATTTAAGAATTATGGCTTGGTCTTCACCATTCAAACAAAATCACGATCCATCAACTGATACACACAAGCATTATACATTAAAAACAGGACACTGTCTTGAGTTTGTTTAAATACTGAGATGACATGAGACTACAACATGCTAATCATGCTAATAAATTACATTTTTAAGTAAAAAAGTTTTTTTTTTTTCTTTTTTAAAACAACTGAATAAAGACCAATCATAGTTAGTATTCATAATCCCGGAAAGTCCTTCTAAGATCAGGGTCATAGCATGCCAAGTGCTGCAAATATGTTTGTTTGCATTTATGCCTTAGTCCTTCCTCTGAGGAGCCTATGCTCTAAACAACAAGGAAAAGCAATGGTTACAATGGGAGCAACATCTCCATTATACACTTTAGAAGGGGAGTAAAACTTTCCCCAGCTTACACAGCAAGTCAGACAATTCTCCTAAGTCTCTAGGCATTACCTTATATAAAAATGCCCAGTTACCCACAATGACACTGAGACAAGGGTAGCAGAAGTAGATCACGACATAAATTAGCACTGCCTCACCACATAAGATTACCTTCTTAACCAGAGCCTTACCTAATGAGGCAGCAAGGCTCTACCAGAGATCCCTAAAACCAGTGACTGAGCAGTTAGAATATAAAGAATAAAATGCTCAGAAAAATCTGGTTTTGAAAAAACAAAAAAAAACAACCCTCTTTAGGACAGCTCTAAAGGACAGCAGAAATAATGCCAGAGTTTGAGTCTGCATGCCTCTCAGCTCTTTCACATGTTCATCCCTTCACCTTATTTAGTCTCCCGGCAGTATTATTTCCCTTGCTCTTGCTGTCCTTTCCTGCACGTGGATGTCACCTAGTTAGCAGCCAGCCCCGGCAAGCCTGGCTCAGAGCTTTCGCAGGGGTACTGGGGCAGCCTACTGCACTCTGCTGTGTTAGCTGGCCTGCCAACAGTACCCATATTCGGAGACTGATAGGATCAAAACAGCAGCTAGAGGGCAAGGACCAGTAAGGTGAAATAAACACTTTCGTTATACAAAACAAAACCAAAATGACAACAGAAGCAAAACAACCAACCAAATGAAAAAGACTGTGGGCTTCTAGTACAAAAGACAGGAGAATGAAGAAAGCACCCTACACGCTATGCACATACTCGGCAGCAAACAACTTACTTTAAAGACAATATCTTCCATAATGCATGTTAAATAACCCAATACATACTTCTCAAGAAACTAGGATTTCATTCTCTTCTGATTCCTGCTTTTTTAAAGGATAAGGCACTCATTAAAAATAATTTATGAGTCTTCTATCACTACGTAGACATCTAAAGTCCTGAGGTAAGAAGCACTACTAAGAACATAATGCCAAAGTGATTAGAGACTGATTTACTTCCATTTTCTCATTGTAGCCTTTCATTCTAGGTCGGAAAAAAAAAAAAAAAATTACAGCTTCCTAAAATCTTCTGTGAAAGAAACAATAGTTCTCAAAAGGTACTTTCAGTTAAAAAAGCCATCCTCCAAGCCCAAAAGATTTTGTGCCCTTAAATATTTGGCTACTGATTTGTTACCTTTCACAGACCTGGTTTTAAGAACTGCAAAGAATTAACACTACTTATAGGTGTTTTTCCATTTCAAATCAGATCTCCTTCAACTAAGGGGTGCATTAGTCCCTCAAAAATACTTCTCTTTCAGTAGACAGATGTATTTTCAACATCTTACAAAATAAAAATCTCCATGATGCTATTGATGGATAACTGTCTCACTCTTAAGCCTTGTTGCCAAAAGTTTTCCAAAAGGTTTACTTATTCTAGACTTTAGGAGGAGAGGTCAAAGTAACCGTTTCCCACACGGGCATCAGCCTAAATCCACTTCTTTCCTTGTAGAAGCCCTCAGAAGGCAAGCCCATTGCACATGGGTGAGTACAATAGCAGCAACTTTGATAAATTTCACAGCGTGGCCACCAGTAAACTAGTGAGATTAAGCCAGATATCTGTCATTTAACTCTGGTAAAAAGACTGACTTGTTCCAGTTCTTCCACAGTAAATTCTGTTTTAAAGACTATTGAGAATTAAGGCATGGGCATGTAAAGAACAGTCCGTGCCTCCAGGCTTTTTTGTTTTATAAAGAATTTTTTTTTTTTAATTTGTCTTTAACTAGCATTTTCAGGAACACCTACCAAAAGCTCCCAAAGGAAGCCTAGCATTCCTGTCGATCATTCCAAAAGCATACTCTTTCTCTAGATGAGGTCTTGCTGTACCTGTCTGCTACAGCAGTTGTATCACATCAGAAATCAGTA
Organism: Chauna torquata; assembly: GCA_013399475.1. Classification (NCBI taxonomy): domain Eukaryota; kingdom Metazoa; phylum Chordata; class Aves; order Anseriformes; family Anhimidae; genus Chauna; species Chauna torquata. Next base: position 409,612 of record VXAL01011842.1, read on the forward strand.
AACTGGGAGATCTGCCAATAAAAGAAACGTACTTCTATTCTCTTTTCTTTTTTTTCTTGAGAAAAAGCAAAACTCAGTACAACTCCGGGTGCTGCGTAGCAAGAATACCATGTAAACGTGTTTTCTTTGCTTCCTAGAACTGTGTAGACATTGTACCATTCATTCTATTAATCCTATAATCTACAACAGCAGTTTCTGTTTTGGAAGACATCTCCCCAGGGCAGTATGCAGGCTACAGAAGACTAACAGCTGTCTAATCTTTCAGGGAGATCCTCCAGCTCAAGGCTGAAGAGTAAGTGAATGCTGAACTTGTTCTGTTAACAAAAGACCTTAGTATGACATGCTGTCTGTCTGGTACTTCCCATAGAACGAGGTAGGACAGACTGAAACTCTGCTCCTGGTGTAAAACCAGTCCTTATCTAAAACTGTATAAAAGCTGCCCAGAAAAAACAGATGCAGTTGGAAGGGCTGTATCACACACATGGGAATACAAATATTTACACACAAGCATATATTTTTGGGTAGAAGTCAAGTTAAGGAAGGGAGTTCACAGCACTTAACATCTACACAATGACCTTCAGAAAGAAAAATAAAAACTTAAACTCATTCATCAGGTTTCTACGTGCAACAAAATTCGTACAAGTTGCACTAAATCTTGAGACAGACTAATCTTGTTATACTGTCAGCTAGTTACTCTAGAAACATACAGCGGCAACATCTCAAGGGGAAAAAAGTTCATTGAAGCTCTTCAGGAAAAAAATTCAAATGTTTCAGACGCTATTATGTCAATTTAGCATGTTACTCTACCTACAACATAGGTGGGATCATAAATCCTTAAGTATGTTGTTGTTGCTCTTGACCTAGCCTGGTATCTCATAAAGCTGAGGGTAGTACAAGGCAGCAAAACAAAATAGCAAGCCTTCTGGAATAAATTCAAAATACTGAAAGAACAATACAGTCTTCCCATCTTTTAATATTCTGGCAAGAACATATATACACAAGTCTGAGTCTTTAAGATCAATTCAGACAAAAATTTTGATCTCAAATGTATTAATATGAACAGCTACAAAGCTTTTTCTTTTTTTTTATTTTTATAGACAAACTGCTTGTACACAAGCAATTCATAAAAGTATCAATTATGATAACATTTATTATCAATCCCTATTCCCTCAGGGACAGCTTTACAGAAACAAATTGAGAAACGAGGCAAGAAAAAAAAACTCCTATAAAACCACTAGCTTTTGTCTTGCACTGGCTAGTCTGTTAAAGTAACTCTTAAATTTATTTAGATTTAAATGTAGATGGTAGGTTCCACCCCCAGCTGTGCCCCCATCCCAGCAATTCTGAGTAGAGGTTCATTCCCTATTCCATCTTCCTACATTTCTTTAACTGCTCAGGGAACAAACAGAGTTTCTTTTACCAAACCTAAGAAATCAGCATACCAGGGAAATAACTTTTAGAACGTGACTCCATTAAAAACCTTAGACTTATAAATAAAATCATGTTGTATGTGATCTCTCCAGTGAAGTAAGTTTAAGGAAAAAGAAAATCCAAAAAGCCGAAGGCAGCTCCAGCAGTTACCCAATAGTTTGCCTCAGCTCCCAGATACATGGCAGAGGCCCAACCTAAATAAAGCAAAGTTAGCCATAAGTTAGACACAACTGATTTGGAAACACAGCTCTTCCGGGACGATGAGGAAACTCTAATACTAATATTGTTTAATGATGATATTTCCATTTTTCATTTAGAAGTTGAAATGCACAGATTCCAACAACTGAAATAGCAAAAACCAGAGTTTTTTCTTCTCCCTTGAACTTCACTCTATTTCTTCCCATGGGAAGAGAGTGAGGAAAAAATGCATGCAGCTTCCTTATTTATTTGTTTACTAGTAAACTGAATAAAGCTGCCAATGTTCTTACAGAAGCTGGTGTAATGGCATGGTAATACACCGAACGTTCTTGAGCATAAAAAGGAAATAATATTTACTTTAGGATTCCCACCCCTAAGGAAAATCCTGCAAGACATTTGTAAAAAGATAACAGTAAGTGGGGAAAAAAAGCACATATTATCTTAAATAAGCTGCACTTAACAATAGGGAAAAAAAACATTCAATCCACGCAGCTCTCTGCAGGCAGGGTCACAAAAAGAAAGGAAAAAGGTCGCTGAAGTATTTACGAACCCTGTTTTCATACATGAATCAAAGTATTACTGTGTTTTCCATCTTGGCTTTGAAAGCTATTAAGTGAAATTAAATATTTACATGTTTTGTTCTTTTTCGCCTACACAAAAGATGGATCTTATCTTGTTACCTCAGCACTGCTGGATGCCAAACCGTCTCTTCTCAGCAGTAAACATTTCAGAATACCAGCCCGCAGACTGTAACCTCTTGTCGAGAAAAGCTAACGTTATTTCAACAGGTTAATCCTTCAGCGAGCCTCCTGCTGCCCACGGCTTCCCTCTGACACGAATCCCAGACGCACCCGATTCGCGCGCCCCGAAGCTTNGCAGCCGGCGGGGGCCCCGCTGAGCTGTCCCGGGCGCGAGTGCTGAACGGGCTCCGGCCTGCCCGGGCCCGGCCCTGCCGCTGGCGCCTCGGAGGGCGCCCTCGACGGGTTCTCCTCCAGCGGCCGCCCCCGGCCGACGCTGCCACGAAGCGCGGCAGCCAGGCACCGACGGCAGCGGTGACACCGGGGCACACGGCAACGCGGGACGTTCGTCTTCTGCAGGCGGGTCAGAACCGAGCCCTTCAACGGCTGTTGCGCTTGGTCTTCAGGCAACGTTCACGACTTGGAGCGGCACAGACGCTGCTGTCAGTTTGCGCAGAGGATGACGAGATACATAGGGGTGTAAAGCCATTGCAGGCAGCCTCCATTTATAAAGCACTGGTGCCAAGTTGCACACGCAGGCACAGCTGTACTTTTGTCTGCGATACGGAAAGTTTTTTTTCACAGCCCAATCAGATGCTTTGAGTTTTCAAACATAACTGCAGCTGGCTTCCTTGTTTATACAGAAAGAAACAGCTTCAAGTTTACCAGCTAACACAAACAGCGATGCCACACAACTCTCTAAGCAAGTTTATTTTTAACAAATTCTGTTATCAATCAATCCTCCTGAATCTGGCTAAGCAGACGGTCACTGACAGAAACAGCAACTTAAGTGTTTCAACACAGTTACTTTATCATTAAATGTTGTCTGCCTCATTACCACCCTGGTCCTTCTTCATCAGACATCTGGCAAATCAGAGCTTTCTACAAGCCTAGTACAAAGAAATAGGTTTGAAAAAATTGAGATACTAAACCCTACCAGCCCTTTCAGTTACATTTCAAGACTATATACATTGGTGAAATTGTAGCTAATAGCTAGAAAGAGTCAAGTACAATTACACAGGAAAAAAGAGCCCTTCGCATTTGTAATGAAAAGAACTGTGTTAATAAAAACACATCAATTACAAATTTACGCATTCAAAATTGGGAACCCGTTGTGAAACAGTAAAAGAAAGTTGCTTATTAGGGAAAGTTTTCCAATGGTAACATTAGTTGTCACTACAAAATATCCAAGGAATGAGATGGCTTTCCATCACAAAATTTAAAAAAAAAAAAAAAAAAAATAAAAAAACACCACTCAAAAGTCAAAAAACNAAAGATGAACATCATCTGCTCAGAATGGACTAAACCTAGCTGATCCTGCCTTCCAGTACTGGGAAGCAACTGTTAACCTCCAGGTGTCTTTAAGTGCTATGATCATCAGCAAAGAGTCTTTCATCCACACATTATCATAACTTAAACCTGTTCCTGTAACCCCTTCAGAGTAAGTTTTAGGGAAAAAGACATTGTATGCCTACTAACCTAAAAACAAGCATGAAAATTCAGTTACAATGTCAAGAGCAAGGCCCATTGTTTTCCAGCACACCGTGAAAAAGGAAGATGCGGTGTTTAAGTGTGTATACAACAGGAACTGACCATAGTAACTGGCAAACTATCTTTCCTCTATCCTTGTCCCTCTACGGTCAAGTACTTGTGGTGATACTCCTAAACCTCACGGAGAGGGTCAATTTTTCATGCAATTCACTGAATTTCAGGGTTAGGAAGGCACCACTCGAATTAGCTTACAATTTAGGAGTTTCTAAAAAGGACTATAAATATAACAGCTTAAAGGGGTGAATACTGAGATTACAAAAAGAGTTCCTTTCATTGGAGCAGAAGAAAGAATTCTTGTCAGTTATATATGACAATTCTTGACAAGTGGGATTATGCTCTTCAAGGCAGATGTGAGTACACCAAAAAGTTTTGCACGTGCAAGACTCGCTGACTTAATTACAGCTGTCCTGATAGCATTTGAGCTCTTCAGGTATCTTAGAAACATTATACCTAGTATATTTATCACCAACTGAAGGAGCACAAGGCTAAATATTTCAGAGAAACTACAACAGGGAAAATGCAAGAAAAGCAAGGTACTGACTTGATGCTCTCCTTCCTCTCCTATTTCTGTGTCAATTTAACATGTCTTAAACTGAATTGCAAGTGCGTCATTTTGTAAATGTGTAGATTTAGAAGGCATAAACAGGAAACCGATAGGATTAGGATTTCAGATGTTGACATTCAAGTTCCAGGCCTTAATGACTTGTGCTATATGTACAGCACACTTACTGGTTTGATCTTTGAGGAAGCAAGTTTAACCAAAATAATGTTCAATTGTGTGTACTTCAAAATACTGTTAATTAAAAGGAAAAAGTTACATGGCAATTTTCAAGTTAGGGGAAATGCAAGTTAGAAAAACTGAATATAAGAAAATGCCTAAAAAATGATACCCTAAAATAAAGAATTTCATCAAAATGATCTCTCTTCTCTTTGACATACAAGTAAGTATTTTGGCATGTTTCCCCCTCATTAAAACTAGTGGTACAGATTAAAAAAAATAAATAAACGTAATACCCAAAATTATGTCTTTCTAGGAAAAAAAAGAGTTCTGAACTAATACACTTTTTTTTTCTTTTAAACACAAGAATATTTTAAAAATCCGGCTAAATCACTACTTCTGCAGATTTTTTTTTTTTGTTTCCAATAGCACTTCAGTATTGGTGTTCTAAGCTAGATGACTCATCCACACAGAAAACTGCAATAGGGCAGAGAAAAAGAAATAAAAAAGGGGATGCTCTCAATAAGCTCAATAATACACGCACAGCTTTAGCGCGTTAAGGATCACAGTTTAAGAAATTGGAAAACAATTGTATCAGCACACTTACATCTGTGCATCCTGATTCCCTCTAAATAATAGTAACTTAACTAACACCACCATTCCATACGGGCCTTCCCCCCCTCCTCTCTCTTGCTTACAAATTTGGCATGCTTTTACAGGATTTCCCAGAAGCACCACCAAATGAACAACATGGCTACGTAGCCTTTCAGACTTGAAAAGTCAACAACACTCAATACCACATGCTACAGTCTCATTCAATGCCATGCTTACACCTTTTAGATACACCTGCCATTTTCACTACTTAACTAATGAACCATCAGTGCAACTGCAGAGATGGAAGAAACAATCTGTGGATAGCAAAATGCAAAAACCACCTCTCCAGTACACTTTTGGGATACTTTTGGCTACTTCTAGCTTTACTGTCGAGTGCATGTTTTGCACCAACAAAATATCAAGATAAAATATAAAATCTGTATGCCAATACTTTCATCAGTATATTAACATTTAGCTAAAATGGAGGCCAATATCATAAAACCACTATTAAAAATTAAGCAACAGAATACATAAGCAAGTATGTTGAAGAGAAAGACTGCCACATCTGTGACAACAAATACAAGGCAAGCCATGCTTAACACTGATAAAGACTGTTAAGAGTATAATTTTTCCAAGTGTTGAAAAGAATCTGTAGGAAAGAACTTACAGAAATTCATTCCTGCTGACTTTTCTAGCACTACTAAAAGCAAGGAATGCAGCAGAGCCACTGGAAATGTTTTGTTCTGTCACATAATAGAAAAAAAATGGTTAAATACTTAATGAGTTTTAAAAACAATTTAGCAAGTAGTCAAAATTACCTTGACCAAAGATCAAAGCTGGCCAGTCCCTAAAAGAGAATCAATACTGGGCAGAATTTAAAAACTAGAATACTTTTGACAGACAACCACTCCAAGACCTTAGGTTTCACGACAGCATAAACTTGCCTTATGTGTGCGGATAGCATCACACAATCTCAACGCTGCTGTCAGCCCAAGTGGTCTTCACAAAGCTTAGTTCTTAGTCCACTTTTCACAAATCAACAGCTTTCCCCCAACACATTAAACTGTTTAATGTCAAGAAATGACATAATGCAAGCTTAAAACTCTTCTGAAAACAAAATGTTCAATCATTAAATACATTTAAAAGGTTGATTGCTAGCATGACAGACACCTGACAGATAAAAAGTCATAATATAACAACAAGCCCACTAGAAAGCCGAAATGGTAATGCTTCCCCTCCAGCTCCAAACGAGTTGATCATCTCCTTTTGACTTCATCAGCTGAATGCTACTGCATGCCTTACAACTGGAGAGGCACAGCAGGGAGACAAAGGAGTGCTGAATACGTCATCTCCCACGGTTGCACAACACAGAACCCAGTATTTGTTTTAGCCATCTTATTTGTTTCCAGCAGAACTAGTCCTACGTTTGCAATGAACGTTTCCTCCACTCCCTCACTGTATGCGGTCATTGGATCTTGGACTTATCAAGTGCACGAAAACCAGATTATTTTAGCACACACTTTATTACGCTAGCAATATAACCTGTATTTCCTCTGAACTGGAAGCTACTTCAGTATTATGTTTTCCTTCAAAAGCATTTTAAACACTTTGTTTTTTCATATCCACGAGTACGAAGAAGCCTAGTTTCACCTGTCTTTGAAATGTTATCACTTACAAAACACACAAATTCATGGATATGAGACATTTGGATACAAACTCATCCAAGGCTGACCCGAAGTAAAAACACAATTAAATCTCACCGAAGAGCAAAATAGTTCGGTACTTAACAAGACAGGCAATTCCTGTACACTTGTCATCTATTATCTAAATGTTAGGACAGCTGAATTAGATATTCAAAGGGCATTTCTTTGATAGCATGCAGCCCTTTTACATACATGAATTTCATATTGTTTTCATTGACATGCTGATCCAGGAGATCATTTCTCTTCAACCAGCAACAGCCTTATGGTTCTATTGCAAGGGTGGAGTATGTATTTTATTTCTTTACACAACATACTAAAAATATAAAAGTAGTTTTACAATTGTTTTTTATTATTTTGGAACTCTAATCCATTAATAAATTCATACAGCTTAACAAAAGGTTTTGTTTAGTTTTTTTTTAAAAAAAAAAAGTCAGACGAACAATCTCCTTGGCATACATTTAGTGCTAACCCTAATACCAAAAGTAAACAAGTATCCATCCACACTGATCTGACATCTCTGAAGGTGAATCACGGTTATCCAGTATAAGAGACTACAGGAGCCCTGAGTCACTTGCTGCACAAGCTAAATATGCCTTCCAACACCCAGAATGCAGCTGTGTGATTTTTATACTCATTCTTCACAAAGAACAGCAAAACACCCAAGAAAACGGCCAGCAAATCCTCAAGTCTGGCACGTTAAGCTACGCCAGTCATCCTTGCTGATGCAGCAAAGACAGCGAGAAGAAAGAGGACAGCCTCTTGGTGAAAGCAGCTAAATGACCAGAGAACTGCATTTTGTTACTGCCACAAGTCTTTACACTCTACAGATAGTCCACCATTATCTCTGAAATTTACTTAGCTGACAATGTGCTGCCCTATCTGGCAGGGCCACAGCATTTTCTCAAGACAGGCAGGATTCCTTCCCATACTGGAACTTCAACCATGTTCACACTCAGGACTCAAGTAGGAGTGATGTTTTCTTCAGTAAACAAGAAGCAAAACTCATGATAGCTGTGGGAAGACAGGATTCAAAGGTGGCATGATTTTCAGGGCACTGTACAGTGCCCTGTAGAGATTCTTGGCAGGGAGACAGTTTATTTTCTGAAAGACTATCAACAGATTGGTCCAGCTTTCATTATAAAAGAAAATATTTGAAGATTCTCAAAATACTGTCTGTTTGTTCTAGGAGTCTGCAGAAAGCACTTCAGGGCTGACTTCTCTTTTGCTGCACATGGAAAACTTTACTAGTTTTAAATTCCTTTCATGAAGGCCACATCTATTCGTGTGCACTATGACACAGTTTTTATTTAAGGAGTACAGAATAACCGCATTTAGGTTATACTCAGCGAAATTCAGTTAGAATCCATCCTTCAATTTTGTGTCAAATTCAACATTCTAAGACAGATGTATGTATATTTTAATGAGCCACAGCTCTCCCCTCTATGCATGGAGTCCTAATAATTTCAAAAACGTGGGAAATGCCTTAACTATATTTCTACTCAGGCAAATGTATATACGCCTATACTTTATGAAAGAAAAAAAAATTCCAAGGGAATCATAACTAAAGTTTCATTTTTCCCCTCAGAATAGCCATTAGGCATGTTCAGGCAATGTGCTAGCACTGACATAGCATAGAATGTAATCACCTAGCATTGATAATACTCCAGATGCTCAACTAACCTCTCATATTTAAAAACTCCACCTTCAACTTTTAAAACAGTAACGAAATCCCACTATAAATCAAACTGACATAGGGACTAATTATGGCAGCCCAACTAGGAAGTGTTTTGGAACACCACTAGTCTCAAAAACCATTCAGAGTTGAAGTGTTGCTAAATAATTGCTTTATATAAATGACACTTGGTATGGAAAGCCAAATAAATTGTAACAGCTCATTTTTTCTTGCCATTATCCTTAGGTGAATTTATTATAAGTTACTAGAAGACATGCAAAGTGCATGCCAGATGAGAACTCTGTATTTATAGCACACTAAGTCGGTCAGCAAACAGAACCTACTAAAAATATCCACAATGGTATGCAGTACACCCACTCTTTGGGGACTGTTCACAGTCTGCGGTGGTCTGATTTTTAGACAGAGCACACAAGGACGAAGAAAACACCCAGGTAGGTCAGTTCCTAGAGAAGTCTGTGAGTAACAGAGTCAAATTGCATACAACACTTTTTATTCTGTTTGGCAGGCAGTCAAACATCCCAAGCCCTACAAGATTTTCCTGCGTGCTTCCTGATCTCTCCAGGTCAATATAATGCAATTTACAAGCAGGGAACAGAAGCACGTGCTGAGGGAAAGTAAGAACAAGCCTCATTCTCACTATGGCTTAGCCTCCCGTTTCTGCGGGTGTCAGGAATTTGAAGCCTATCAAATAACAGGCACCAGAGAGCTCTGGATGCACACCGAGACATCCTTATGAAAGTCACGATGATCATTTACGAAGGAAAGGTGGCCTTGGGAACTCAAGCATTTGTTTAGGAGACATCTAAGCAGAGAGCAGAAAGCAAGAATAATTTCCTGTACGCCTATGAAATGCTGTTCTGGTTTTTCCTCAGGTAATCTTTATTTTTATTATTATTAAACACAAATCATTTCCTTTTGATTTATGAGGTGCATATCTTTAAAGATATTCCAAAACAAAAACTCATAGCAACCAAAGGTTTCTCACTCCTCTTTTTCACAGGTTAAACATCTGCAAGAACAACATGTTCCATTACAGTAAATGAACACAATCTGTAGAAATGAACACAAGTCTCTCCTGAAACTAATTAAGCCATTAACGAGCAGTAGACACGTTGCAGAAGAATCTTGAAAATAATATAAATTTGGTTCATGCACCTGCAAATAGCAGGGAAAACCTACCCAAAAACCTTTGCAGCATTATTCCAAACCTATAAGTTTTGTGCAAGGCTCAGACAGCAAATCAAAAACATTTACATGATGAACTTTTCCATGAACAGCTGGCGAGAACAGGAGAGAACTCACCCAAGCAGATGGGTAGGTAACGTGTTTTAAAAATAGGTTTGAATTTTTAGCAGTGACAAAAGGCTTTCTTTACAAGACAAAGAAATGACTTGGAAGGTTGCTGGAGTGTAGTCTGCAGTTACGTGAGAGAACACAAGGAGAGAGACACTGTCAGGATATCACGGTTGGATTACGTACTCAGAAGAAATTAAAGAGGAAGGTCTCGTTTGAACTGGCACTCCAAAGGCTCCATCAGGTGTTATCGCCGTCTCGATAGCCAAAAGAAATATTTATATATGGCATTACAATTAAGCTGTTTCCTTTTCTTCAGACCATTAACTATTTAAGTTTCTCCCCTAAATGCAGTACTGCCATTCTTACTGTTTGGTTTCTCCTAACACCTTTTGTTTACCAGGCAGGAGGAAGAGAGGAAAAAGAAGCCCTTCAAAGCTACACTGTCACTCGCCTCAGCCTTTACTCTGGTGCCCCAAACCTCCCATCATCACAGAGACCTGGCTCCCTCTTCATCTAAAGGAAACTAAAACAGGTCCCAGAAGCTTCACTAGCACCACCGGCAGATCCAGACGGCGCTCCTTTAGTTCTTTTAGCTCATTTGTCCGAACACGTAACATCTGAGACTATAACCACGCTGAGCTGGGGCAGGTGGGTGGTGGACTTACTGCCTCTTTTTCTTGTCCCCCATCTGCTCCCTTAGGAGAGCTTATGTCTCTGCTGCCCACTATACGTACGCAGGAACGACAAAAGAGGAAAGGGGGACTCTGAAAAGGGATCAGATTCCTTAAACTCATCTGTCAGAAGAGCTCTTCTGGAACTCCTTATCAATAGATTTATCCTCGGACCGCTTTCCTAGCACACTGGATTTTTTTAATCTGTATTTTAGCTAATGGGATGCTAATACATTTCCAAAACCCCCTATATCTTCAGCAACTGCTAACATGACTCTTCTCTTTCACTTTGGAGTCAACTCATAGGTATAACTGGAGAGAAAAGGAGGCACACAGCTATCTCCCTCACAATCTGTGGTTGTTGTGAAGGTGTGTGTATGTGTACAGACATGTTTGAATTTCTCCCAACTTGCAAACCGGTCTCCATTTTAGCCTTCTTCTGCAGTGAGCAGAATTCAGCCAGCCTCTCATTATTACTGCTCTCATTTCCCAAAGAGGACAAACATGGATGTGACTGTGTTTCACTGCTTCAGCCAAGTGAACAGAAACAAATCGGAACAGCCTCTTAGTTTTTCACTGTTCTGCATCTTGGAAGACCTATGAACAGCAGCAGCAAAACTATCTGAAAGTGCACATGGGATTTTTTGTGTTCACAACAGCAAACAGTGTTACCGTATTTCTGAAAAAAAGGGCAGAGATTGCATGGAAAAGCAATACCTTTATTAGACTAAAACCTTACAACCTTTCCTCATTCTAAATGGTTGCGAAATAATTTAGAGAAGTATATATTGTACTGAATATTTGCTGGCCTTTCTCAAACATCAAAAAACAGGGTGAAACTGCAATAGCAAGCTTCACTGCTTCTAACATGACATGCACACACACACAGGCTATCTCAATAGTCTCATAGCAAAACATGCTTCCCAATACTTCTCCCAGGTTAGGGGGCAAGGACCTCAGAGCTACAACTCTGGCTGGCAAAACAGGAACAGCATTGAAATCTGAAGTGTTTAAGAGTTTCACACTCATGGTTTCACAAAGCAACAGCACTTGTGCGATACTGAGAGAGAAGGGCAAGGAAGTGACCAGAAGATACTCACTCCCCCAAAAAAGGTGTGAGAAAGATGAAGAGAACCTTCTTTCATAGCACGGAGAATTCATTTACCACCTCTGCCAGCTATTATTGCAGACAAATGCTACCATAAAACACGTGAAAGATTCTACCAATACAGCATTACGTACACTCAGTGGCTGGCAATAAATCCTGCACTGTAAGATACTTCATGAAAAAGCCTGAGCATTATTTGGCTTGAGAAAAATTTAACAAACTTCTTTACCCTAATAACGTAGAGAAGCAACCTAATGTCCAAATTATTACTCCAAGTCCTGAAGCAGACCTGAAAGACGTCAATAGTTGTATCTGACAACATTTAAAATGTCTATACATACATCATATAAAATTTTATATGCCTGTATATAACACAATCTGAGATTTTGTGTAATACTTTAAGTTCTCTGCTCAATCAACGGTAATGAAGAACTGATACGGAAAGTTTTAAAAACCCAGTATGTAACATTTCTGCTGTCTACAGCTAGATTTTTACATATTTTTTCCTAAGAGATTTTTAAAGACAAAGAAGCATGTAAAGGCTTTATTCTTGTCTTACCACAACATTCTCAAGAAGCAATTTAAATTTGAACGCTGTAAGTATATTTCTAGCAGGTGTTTTCACCAAGAATTCTCCCTGTTGTGACCTCCCAGAAATAGGATCACAAACATAAAGGGGGTTCTAAGGAGCCGTCAAAATTTCAAGTGACAGAAGTAACACATCAGCGGTTACCCAAAACAAAGAAAATTCTGACAGACGGTCCAGTTTGAACCAATCGTGGCACTTATTGACAAAAACAGGCTACATTAGAACTACTGCAGTAGCTTTGCTGCAGTACTGACAGTCTACACAGAAACACCGCCTGAAAACACAGTGGAAAAATGAAATTAATTGTGGATCTCTAGGCCAACTCTTTTACAGGCTGTTCTTAAGAGAAGGTAAGGATATTTACTTTGGGGCTGGGAGAGAGGGGAAGTCTCACTCACTGAGGAACAGAACGGGAAACTACTGGTCAGAACTCCTGATAGCAGTTATCACCTTAAAGGAAACTGGACCTTGGCGCTGCGTTGCAAGAAAGCGCTTCAACATCACGCGCAGGCCCGGCCTCTACATCTGCGAGTGCCGTAAGATCTCATGGAACTCGGGTCTCGTTCTGCTTAGCGCTCCAAGCCTACTCCAGGAGTGCTCACAGCACAGCGTTAAATACGCTATGGGGTTTTTTTATTTTTATTTTGTGAGACCAAGGCCTCAAGATGTCAGTGAACTGAACTCCGAGTTAACACATAAGGGTGCACAGCAATATTTACTCCGTTACACTTTGATCGTAAGGTACACAGGCCTGTACACAAGGCACGCTAGACCCTCAGAGCCAGGAAAGGCTGCTGTTATTACGATTCCTATCAAAGGAATAGAGCAGCTAACTCATCATACTTCCTGATATGCTAACATATGGCAACACAATACTTTCTATATTCTAGTACATTAATGGCATATTAATAAGCATAGTATGGATTTAAGTATGTTATATTAGAGAGTTAATATTTATACATTACCTCTGTATGCAATGGTGCTCAGTAAAAGTGACAATAGAGTGTAATTCATTAATGGCAATTTAATTACAGTAATCTAACAAATGTAACACCCACACATCACTGATTGATGAAGCCAAGCAGCAAGCCTAAAAACATAAATAGTTGAAGATTCAGTTCAACTTATTAAAGTTATTCTTGTTCTTTTTTTTTTTTCTAATTTGAATAGAATTGCTGTGCTGATTCTCAATATTAATTTTGGTAGTTTTCAAGACAAAAGGAAACAATTCAGTTTATTTGCAAGTTACAAAACAAGGGAGGGTACTTCAAGCATGCATTTAATACACAAGTTAATGCCAGATACCACACCTAGACAAGCTTGAGCTAGTTACCATCAGGACAAAAACAATCCTTCAAGTTATTTTTCACCATGCTGATGCTACCAATTTATGATCTTCAGCGGGGCTACTCATTCCAAGCACCTAGCTGTTACAAGGAATCAAGAAAACACAAAGCATGCAACTAAATCAGGGTGCCTACAGTCAACATGATGTGGAGTTATATCACTGATATCACAGAATATTTAAATTGCAAAAAAAAGTGTTTCAAGTGAGGCCTTTTTCACAAGTATTGCAGTATTATAATTAAATAGTTACTCATCCTGATAAGGGGTACTAAGATTTTTAGAGCAGAAAAAGCAAGATGATCTACGATGATCTCATTACCACCAAAGGACAACGTATTTTAACACCTACTACTCAAAGCAATGCCAACGCATGGCATTCCTTATTTATTAGTGAGCAGATGAAGAGAATGCACCTCTCCTAGTGCTTTTCCTGCACGAGCGGAAGCAACAAGCTCTGCATCATCTCAGCCTATATCCTCTTTAATATTCAGAGATTTGTAAAAGACAAAATATGCTGTAGTACAGCAATTAACACATTATGACCTGCCACAGAAAAGTATGGTCAAGTTCAGGGCTATTCCGAAGAGACCTTCCTGCATCTGAACAAGCAGTTTCCTAGATTATGGCTCCTCACCGCTTCACTTACATTTAATCCAGTCCTCCCCTTTCAGCAGGGCCGGTCGTGAGACAACGTTTAAGCAGGGAGAAAAAAAAAGTTTTTCCTCTGAGCAGCTACTGGCTACATGTTTTAATGATTCCCTTGTGCTTAGGATGAACTGCACAACAGTCAGTGATAGGGCATCCTTTCATCACTTAAAGAAATGCACTCACCTTCTTTCCACAAGCTATTGTGATGGTATAGCGAGTACCCCTGCAACAAAGCACTACTATTCAGCAGCTTGGTACTATGAGAACAGTTGTTTTCTTTCTTAAGGGCAAATACTCCTTTATTATGTCAGGGCTTGATGGCTTTCTGTTATGTCCAACCAGTACACTGGGAGGAGATAGCTTCAGATCTATGAAATAACAGCTCTGATGTCTTCAGGTCAGCACACCAGTGATGGATGGTGGCAGGCATGTGACAGAAGCCCTGCGCTCCACGCAAGCCTTGGACCTGAAGGAACCCCTGCTTTGACTACCAACAGGTTGTGTTACAGAAGAGAAGAAAACCCATTCTGCTAGAAACTATTCACAAAACCATTCATCAGAATACAGGAATGTGGGAATTTTACATTACCAACCCCCCTTCCCAAAATACAGCTTTTTTGGAAGCTGGTCAGTATTTAGGTTATAACACGTGTTCTGTGATATGTATTAGAATTAACAAAAGAGTGAATCCATTAAAAAAGGTCACCTTGCACCTTAATGTTTGACTTGTATGAACAATGACCTTCAGCAGCACTGAAAGCAATCAGCAACTTCTGTGCAGGTTTTTAACTTAAAGGTATAGAACCCAGGCAGTAAAATACAAGTCCTACACCAGCACCATTCATATAAATATCATCGGAAAGACAAAAAAAAAACCAAAACCCTACAACAACTCGCTTTGTGTTTAATGTGTGTCTTGAAGGGCCTGTGCTTCTTGGTGAATGCAGAGTTTGGCTTAGCCTCCTGCATTTATCCTGCCTCGAGAACACATGCGGCCACCCCCGAGACCACACGGTATTGTTTCTGCAGAGGCTGCTCTTCAGAGACGCGGACAGCTATCCAACCGCTCTCATCTCTTAGGGGGAAAATAAATAAACTTTTTTAACTTCTTTTTTTCTTAACTTTCAGAACTGAGAACTTAGAAACAGGAACGAGCATCGGCCACGTATTAATCGGTATCCGAAGAGGGTTTCGGTCCGATTTTAGAATAAATGGCAGAGACACATGATCCAATTAAATTCTAATTATGTAAGTAGTAGGCAAGAGTATTTACACAGGCACTGATTACAGCTATTAAAGTCTAAAGTCGTCGGCCAGGGAGGCTCTGCTTCCTCCTAACCGTCCCGACCGCATCGCCGCGGGTTTTGTTTCGCTTCTAACCTCCCCTCTTCAAAACTCTCGTTACCAGCAGCGGGAGACAGCGGCCCGAAAGCCCCCCCAGGCCTGGAGGTGGCGCGGAGGGGCCGCCGCTCCCCCCAGAACGATGATTCACTACCCGTCCCACCGCCGGGTGGCCAGCCGCCCCAGGCAGCCCCTCCGTCCGGGCACACGGCGGCCCGGGGCGGGCACCGGGGGCCCCGCTTCCCCTCAGCCCTCCCGCCGGGCCGCCCCTTACCTCCGAACAGGTGCGGCGAGAGGTGAGCGGGCAGCGAGCCGA
>VXAL01011842.1:426817-459525 GCA_013399475.1 Chauna torquata
GCTGCCGAGGGGCGCCGCGTCCTGCTTGCGAAGTTGTTTCCCGGCTGGCTGCTGTGGTTTCAGCGGAGCGTCCGGACGGCAAGCGCGTCGTTCCTCGGGATATGCGGGGAGGAGCGGCGGTCCCGACGTGCTTCCCAACCGTTGGCCTTCCGTGGCGGTGTCTAGGCGAGGCTGCCCCGGTGCGATCCCCGGGCCTCCCGGAGCCTGGATTTGCCAGGGTGGTGAAAATCCCTTAGGCTGGTTCATAGGCGGGATAGGAAAATCCTCTAGACGTGAGCCTCTCGTTCGCAGGAAAACTCCCGTTATTGTCGATGGGAGTTTTACCCAAACGAGGACTGACCAACAATTTTGGCCCTGTGAATTATACCAGTGTGGATAACTGGCTTGATTTGCTCATGATGGAATGAATCGAGACAAAAAAATTATATTGTTCTTTCACGGCATGTGATGTTGAATGTCTTATACCTTGAGTGTATATGAACATGATTCCTATGATCAGTTATCCAGGGTGAACTGCTTGCTTTTATGGATTATCAGCTGCTGTCAAATAAGGTATGTTGCTGTGAAGTAGTGCTAGGCACCATCTCGGGACTCTCCGCCGTGCAGTCTAGGTAGGCATTCATGCCTGCGTCACAGTGGCACAGCACCCAAGCGATTTCACAGTTAATACAGTAAAAGAGATCAAAACCTTACTTCATGTACAAAGTATTACTTTCGCACACCTGAGAATGCTCACTCTCAGACGTGAGTAGGCCCAGAGGCCTCCCTTTTCCCCCTCCTTTCCCCATTTCCATTGCAGCTGCATGCAGTCCCTTTCTGGCATCAGTGCAGCTCACAGTTCGGCTTGCTTTACCTCTTCTTAGGTACCACAGCTTGGGATGGCGGAGGAGGTTAACTGTTCGTTCCCACACCAGTTTCCTGGATAGCTGAGCCACTTTGTGAGTAATCCGAACCCTGTTTAGAGGATCCTCCTGTAAACCGTTGCTGGTTTCAGTATGAGGCAGCGATTCCACAGCTGTCTCACGAACAGCTTGGTCTTTTGTGTGCCAGGTGCTGGGCAGACAGCTGGGGTCGATAATGTGCCGTCCCAAGCTACGCCATCCCCGCTTGTGAATGATGAGCTGCAGTCTCTGCTAGCAGGGGCACATACCCCAAGGTAGACAAGCATGGGCACTTTCTAGCTCATTTTCCTAAAGGAAGAAAGAAACCGTGATCGTGCTGTCTGCTGTTTTTGAAGCTCCTTTTGAAACCCGTGGCCAGCTTGGGCCAAATCTCTCAGAGATGCCAATGGTGTAGAAAACAAGCAGTCATGCAGAAGCTACCCTCTACATGACAGAGGTCCTGTTAATGTCTCACAGAGGCTGCAGTAGGAATTCCCCTCTTGCTTGATCCTGAGAATCCACATGGGCAAAGGAAGTTGCTGATGTGACTCATAATTTCTACTGCTCACAGAACGCTTGTTGCATGTTCAACCCTATTGGAGCAGGTTTAGAGGACAATGTGCTAATAGCTTTATGGAGTTCTTAAAATTTCCACTAGTGAGTAGTAGTGGAGCTAGTTGGCTGTTAGGATAAACAGCATTTTGAAAATACTGCATTGCTGCACAGTACCACAGTACTGTCTGTAACTTCCTTACAGTGATTCTAAGAGTTGAGCAGGTATTAAATACAGATTCTATTTGGCTACGAATAATCTTTTATTCAATTTAGAATTGAATAGTAAAGCCTATGGGGGAAAAAAAGCCCTCAAGACATCCAAAGAGTTATACAGTGTTACAATCAGAAAATTACCTTTAACAGCACTGAATATTTCACAGAAAAAAAGTCAGCTGCAGAAAGCAAATCACAACAACGGGACAGCCCCTGTCCCCTTCTCAGAGAGCATGGGTGTTCCTAGTGAGATGTGAGTTTCTTTCTTTTCTTCTTTTGGCTTCCATTTTTGTTTTGCTTCTAGGGCATTTAAATATAATATTTGCAGATCTCTCACTATCAAGTGTGAATCTAAACAGGACGCGTACCTCACAGAACACCTACATCTTCAGAAAAGCAACGTGGCATGCTTCTGAGCCAGCTTTCTCCCCTCCATCCTTCCTGGTCCCTCTTATAAATGGTTGAATAAGATTTCTTTCTACGTATGGAAATTTGCTCTGTATAGCCAATAGTACAGTTAGGTTTTCAAACTAATGTTTCTTCTAACAAATGACTGTCTACAAGCAGTAAGTCTTGTAGAGGCAAGTACCTGGCACTGTAGCTTCCGCCCATTTGTTCATTAATATGCTCCAGAAGTAGTTTGCATAAAATTTTCAATTTCCCACACAGCACAGAAAATAATCGTTGGCAAGAGGAAACGGTGCAAAGAGAAGTAGAACATATTGCTGCTGACCGAATTTCCATAGATCTCAGGGACTCGGTGGAAAGTACATAGTTGTATAAAAATTAACTTCCATAGGCCTACATGGATGAATGCTGTTATTATTCCTGTAGAAACATATCTAGGGAATCTTATTTGTCATTAAATAAGCATGAAATAGGAACTAACCTTCTTGTTCCTTGTCCAGGATAGTGGAAAAAAACTGGTTTAGACAGGCAAATACACTTGTTGTTCTTTGTTATAAGCTGCATACCTCCATTTTAGTTCTGGTTATACTACCTTATCTATCAGCAAGGGAGAATAATAAGCTTGTTTCTTCACCAGTTTCCTTGAAAATACCAAGTGGCAGGTGTGCCCTAAGCATACAAAATTAGCTATAAATTCATAATAGTGCACATCTTGGAAAATGTGTGCTGATAGATGGAACAGGGGCCTGAATTTTGGTCAAGTGAGCTAGCTGTGCAGATGGATCATCCTCCCTCTCCCTCCTACCCCCTTCTTCGGTGGCTTTTACAGAGAGACTACAACAAGGTTTCAAACAAGGTTTCTTCTCTGGCAAAAGCATCTGACTCTGAACTGAAAAAGCCAGCTGGAAGTTTAAATTCTTTTCAGAATTGTTCAGGTAGTCATTTCTAAAGCAGAAGGGTTGAAAAAACAATGGTGAACACTGATAACATAGAGCTTAACTTTCTAATAGCTAAGGTGGGCTTCTACCAGGTCTTGGGGAAACTAGATTTTCTGATTAGGTACCAAACTGGGGGGTGCACGCTGTTGTTGGAAAAGATCAGTGAGGTTTTTACATTACTGTGTATTTCAGGTGTATAAAATAAACCACGCTGCACAACACTTCTCCACAGATACTGAAAATAGAGACTTTTGAAGTGTTCAGTTGCTCATAGAGAAAGCAAAACAGAACTGTTTTACCCCTCTAAAATAAGCATTTTGTAAAATTCACATGCCTAGCATCTGCAGGTAGTTTAAGCCATCTGACAGACCAGACTGGTCTCAGATATGTTCACATCTGTATGCTAAAGGAAATAGGTCCCATATTATCCCTGGCAGTACAACTGTGAGTTACACATAAACCTATTGTAGGCATCTTTTTATCATGCATTTTGGTATCAGTGTATCTCCAGCTGGTAACCAGTATTCTGAGAGATGGAGAAGACCATATTATCCAATGTCTTAGATTTTTATTTGCATTGAATAACACTTTGTTCATGTTAGCTTTAATCCTGCGAAGATTTCTGCATATGCTTACACTGAGGCAGTAAAAACAGTCCTGTACTATGCTGTCATCAGTCTTCACAGAATTTAAAAAAAAAAAAAAAAAAAAAAAAAAAAAAAAAAATGCTAAGCAGCTCTGAAAGTCTTTTCAGGTTTTGGTCCTAAAATTATTCTGGAAATGTGTGGTTACTTATGTTTTTAATGTGAGGAAGTTTATCCTTGTTTCGTAAATATTCTGTTTACTTGTTTTGTAAAAATTCTGTTTAAAACCTTCTGCCTTTTGTTTGAAGGCTTTTCTGAAGTTTCTGTCACACTGTAAACAATATGCTATATTTTGTACACTGGAGTTACCCATATAGAAAGCTAATGTTTGCGGAAAAGATAATGTAGTCTTAAAAATAAACTGACATTTTGCCTTGACTTACTGATCAACCACTTCGTACAGGAAGAAATATGTGGAAATAAATTACTTGAAGAAATAACAATTTGTGCTGTGCATTCCGTTATCATGTGCTATGAAGTGGTATGATAAAAAAAAATGCACTTTAGTCCAACAAGTCTAATAGGAAACTGTATTCACCGTAATCATTTCTAAGCTATTCTACGTTCAGAACTGTATTATTGTAGCCGGTAAGTACCACAGTAAGTAACCAGACCCGATACCAAATGCCATTCGTGTGAATTTGCCATTTGAGTGCATAATCAGGCAGTTACTGGTTCTCTAATGAACTGCATCAGTTCTACTTGTTGTTAGTTTTTGTTATTGTTTGTTTGTTTTGTTTTTTGTTTGTTTTGTTATCACCTTTGCATGCAGTGTCCCATTGTGTATACTTCCTGACCTTTCATGCATCTAGAGCCACTCCTCAATGCTGTCTTTCTTCAGAAGCTGCAGCGCAGACCACTTTTGTTATGTGCTCGAGGAATAACTGAAGACTAATAGTGGCTTAGACTATGCCCATCCCTACACTAAAGGCATTTGCACCAATTCATAAATGAAGCGACATCAATCTGTGTTTATTTGGGCAAGGTGTTAATACACAGATCTGTGGATATGCGAGTATGGGAGTGGATTAGTTGACCTATAAAGATCCCATCCAGCTGATTTTTATGTTTCTGTGATTTCTAAGAAGAGGGGGTGGAGGACAAACTAACAGATGGGAAGTATGTTTACTCTCTCTTGTTTTCAGATCTCGTATATCAGTGCCCAGCAATGCCAGCTTAATGAGAATTTGGGAGCTGGGGAAGGAGTGTTGATTGCCTCAGCCCTCCTTCTTTCTGCAAAGGGAAATTATGTCAGTCTTTCAAAGTATATCCCTGAATGATACTGTTTTGTCTTGCAGTTCAGAGTGCTAGACCGTGAGTGAATCCCTTCTGCACCTAGAGAGGCATTATTTGGCTTTACAGAAAGCTCTATATTTTCATGACAGTTAATAAAGAAAGCACTTCAAGTCCTGACACAGTGAATATTACACAGGTAAATCAGTCTTCAGAAGTTGATTGCAGATGAGCTCTTTTACAGGATACATCTTTCATTAGCAGTACTAATTGCTTGAATGCTAGACATCTATAGAAAGAGGTGAGTAAGGGGAAAACAGTATTACAGAAACAATAACAAAACAGCATATGTAGGAATGACGGCAGGTGGTAGAGTCCTGTGACATTAGATTTGCCAAGTACAATTTGTATTCTCTCAGGTTCTGTATTATCTGCCAAATACTACCTTAACTTCTCATTATCCAGGAGAAAAAATACTTTTGTCCTCATTTTTGCACAGGGTGTGGTAATATTTTCAACTGATAGTTTTAAGTATTGTTCTTTTAATATTTTATAGCCTCCTACTTATAGTCTGCTACTGATAAGCCTAATAATGAGAAACAAAAACATACCAGGTAGCTACTCAAAGGGCTTTTAAGCACGGCTGCTTGTGCAGTCATGCGTGCGTTGCAGTGACTTCTTGCAAAAGAAGTCAAAGGGACGGTAATGACCTCAAAGTACGATAAAAGCAAGGTGTACTGGTGTATGTATCAGGGTTATACTTTATTAACAGGTACGTAGTGAAAAATATGAAAGCATGTAACTCTATTTTTCTGAAGGCCTAGATCACGAGTGCAACCATACTGAGTCAGGAGGAGGAATGTCAGAGCTCCACTTCCCATTATCTGCCAGAAGCTCCACTTCCCATTATCTGCCAGAAGCGTTTTCTGCCTAGGCTTCTGTGCATCATGCCTGGTGTAAACCAGGCACGAGGGTGGTGTGAAAGGCTCCATCTGTTGTGCTGGCTCTGATCCACTTGGCAGAAGACAGAACTCATGAAAGTAAGAGACGAGAAAAGGGAATTGTGAACCCACTTCCTCCTCTCCCCACTCTATCTGTCCCTGGTATGTACTTCTTTAGGATCTGGAGGAGCAGTGTCCTTGTGCTTGATTGCTGGTTACAAAATGAGGGGAGCTGGGGTGCTTCGTGCATCTTGCTGAGCCCTCCGGTAACAGCACAGGGACCATTCACAACTTCAACTCGGAGGTTTACGGTTCTTAAAGAAACAAAATGTTTTCTGAAGAGTAATAGAAAACAAAAGAGTCATTTACAGCTTTGGAAACCCAGCATACACTTCCTGGTTGGTTGCTGTGCTCTGAGCTGGTTTCAGTTCAGTATTCAGAAAATGCCAGGCAAATAATAAATCGGGTTCAATAAAACAGTGCTTATAAAGGTTTGTTGGAGCAAAACATTTCTAGATGATGAAATGTTCTTCTAGACAATGGGAATGCATAGACTCAGTCTCATCAGAAGGTTCTCGTTGAGATGAGTGCTGCTGGTTACAGGATTAGCCACCGGTGTGGAACACCTGTACACCACCAGCTTAGCAGGGTCACAATTTATCAAGATAATTCACAACCTTTTCTTTGTCCCTATTACTTCCTAAACAAAGCTTTTCCTCCAGAGTCGTGGTAGCTCCTCTTTAACTCAGATGTGACGTGATCACAAAATGAAGAGGGCCCTTTTACCGCCGTACAAACCCAAACCAAGGACAGACAGTTCTACACATTTCTTGTGGAGGTCAAACAGGAAAGAAAAGACCTGTTTTGTTGGAAGCATATCGTGAGGCTAGGGAGACTTGGTTTCACTCCGGATGGCAATTCTTCCTGTCTTGTGAATGGAAAAATGCAGAGCAATCTGGTATCATATGTCCACACTGACATCTAGTGCTGAAAAAATTGCACTAGCCTGTGAGGAGACAAAGAAGCAAAAAGGTGTTGGACTGGAATGAAAATCTAAAAAACACAGCAAAGCATCCCTCCTGGTTTATGAAAGAGACTAGCCGTTGGTGGCCCTTTCCAGTGGGAAGGAGGTATGGCTCCCTGAACCTGGGTGCTGTGGAGGCACCCCTTGGTGAAGCATTGCTTGGAGAACCGCAAAGCCAGATGCTCCGTGTGGCAGACCGTGGCTGCCCCTGCAAACTGCTCTTCCATATGTGAGGAATGAGTCTGTTTTGCAGCCACTGGTACTGTGGGACTCAGTCAGTAGAGCACTGCTGCCGGTGGCCCAGTAATCTTGATTTTTCAAGTGAAACCTTCAGAGGTATAAAATGTTCTTACCTTCCAATCCAAGAAGTGAATTCAATTCCCTGGTAAATCAGAAAGAGCCTCTCCCTCTCTAAGCTTTTTCTAGGGAAAGGGATCATTTGCTTAACAGTGGCTTTTAGTTGTTAATATTCTCTTACCTCCCATTTCGATAGAAAACATTCTCATCGTTTTTCCACACGCACACAAAATTGCACTTTGTAATATTTTGCTATACCTTTTAGGGCAGGCAAAGACTGAAAAACAAGATATTTGTGATTTTTCATTGTAATTTCTATCTACAATGGGGAAGTAAAAAGCAATAATAATGTACAGAATAATGGGTATTTTTCAATGTCAGCTGCCAGCACACTTCCTTTCCTGTCACCAGGGAAATTGTGAGATTGAAACCAAGTGCTCTGTGTACTTCAGAAGTGATATATGCGTGTTAGTGTTGGGTAAATCTTCAAAGGAGAAGAGCAAAAGGACAGATCCAAAACCACTGAGATCAATGGACTTTTTCCCCCCCATTGAATCCCATGAGCTTTGGATCATGTCCCGGGGGAATGTCAGAGCTCTGCCAGCCCCACTGAGACACTGCCGTCCAAATGCTGGCGTGCTGCTTGGCAAGCCACAGCAGTAAGGTTCAGCAGCAGTTGGCAGATGTATGCTCCACAGAGGGAATCCTGTTGTTTATAAACTGAATTTCCTAGCAGGATCCAGCACAGGGCACTTCTTGTTTCTCTGCATGGAGGCAAAGTGGGTCCTGACCTACCAGGCACTGCTGCTTGTGATGACATCTTCCAGAAGCCCTGTGCTGGGCTCTGTGGCACATTGGCAAGCTGTATCTCCTGCCGCTTGGAACCACTTGAGAATAGCTCTTACCTCCTCCTCTTTCAGGGCACGGCAAGCAACAAATGGCAGGATTTAGCCCAAACTGCTTTGTAAGTGAGCAAGCCTCAGGAGGAAATATGGCTTTCATCCTGTCAGTAGTACCCATCCCACCCCTAGAGTCAGAAAGCCCGAATATTAAGATGCAATTTCTTCTTTTTGTTTTTGCAATTCTTTATTTTTCCTGATCAATAATCACATAGAAGTAAGCATATTGCAACATTTAGGCTGCAATTTTTTCCATCTCTTGTAATCAACAACCATATGCAGATTTTAAAAACATTTCAGACTCTTGTATCTGGGCTGCACAGATTGGAATGAACAGGGAGGATTGGCAGGCCCAATTAGACAATGAGTAGCATAAGTAGCTGTCAAAAATAAGGATAGAGCAGGAGAAAGCATGTGGCATCTCTCACTAGATAAGCTGTAATGATTGGCATACTCAGTCAGAAACATTCTTTTTCTGATTTAATGGGGGCTTAGAGTAGTCTAAAGACAAATTGTCTCACAGCTGAGACCATGCAAGTCAACCATTAAAAGCAGGGTTACAGTCTGACGTCAGTTTAAATTCCATTAATATCAGTGGAATTAGGCCAAATTTATACACCCAAATTTATAGGGTGCAGAACTTGGCCCATATTTGTTATTAGGAGCAAAAGCATGCAAAACTGTATCACATGTTGAGTATCTTCTTGTAATAAAAGGTAATAGGATAGTAAAAAAAAAAATGTAGGATAGACAAGGTTAAAGTAGAAAAATTGGAAAAAGAAAAAAAAAAGAAAAGGAAAAGGAAAAAGAAAAGGGGAGGGAGAAGGAGGTGGAGAAGGAAGAGGGGAAAAAGCTGGAGCAGCAGAAGGAAAAGGAGGAGGAGGAGAAGGAGAAGAAGGAGAAGGAAAAGGAGGGGAGGGAAAGGGAAAAAGGAAAGAGGAAAAGGGAAACGAAAGAAAAGAAAAAGAATGCAGGGATTTAGGAAAATTCCCTGATGAAATTTAAAAACATGCACACAAATTTCTAGATGTATAGTAATAACATCGAATGAAAACACTTCAGCATTGGTGTCATTGCATCATGTTCTTGTCCACCCTTTCCCTTCCAACTTTCAGGATGACCCAAAGACCATTAACAGGTTAAAGGTGACCAGGTTGCAGAGCATATTTGGTGCAGTAGTTGAGCATCCAGTATAACTGTATTCAGCTGACCGGAGTTCCTAAGCTTCCAGGAAAGCTGCAGTGCGTATCCAAAGTGGTGCTTTTATCAGTCTGATACCAGACAACAATGGATATAAGCCCAACTAAGAGCACTGACTTGCTTTGGGCAGAATATGGACTGTTTGTATGAAATTTGAGATACGTTCTGGGGAGCAGTGAGTTAGGCTGAATGGTAATAATTCAGTGTAGTGTGATGAACAGTAAATTCACCACCGGCCCTGCTGTCGCCACCAGCGTGAGCGCAGGCTGCTGCTCAGGGAGGGCTGTGGGACCACTGCTGAGCTGCAGCACTTGTGCCTGGCATCTTACTTTCTCAGGGGCTCAGGGCTCTTACAAACCCCAGGCTGGGGTGCAGGAACAACTCTTGTAAAGGAGTGGCTGCTCTTGTAGGCTGTTTTACAAACAATTGCTCCCCCTGAGAGGGGAATGACAGGATTTTGGCAGTGTACGGACTCCTCTGGTAGCAGATTAAGCTGGGGTGGCTGACACAGCCAGCAGGCTTGCCGGATCGTGCCACCTTTGTCTTAGAGGCTGGCACCCTTGCCTGGAGCTGCCAGAGGGATGCAGACAGCTTGACAAATGTGAGTGAAACAAAGAGGAGACCGGTGGTGTGCAGTGGCACTTCAGAGCTGCTGCCTGTCCCGTAACCTGCCCTCCTGCCAGGCTGGGAGACAGGGTGGAGCAGAGAGCTGCGAGCAGCCCTGCTTTTGTCCATTGCCGCATGCGCGTTCGTATCCTATTCTTCAGAATTTGGCTATGAACAGCTTCCAACTCAAGCTGGCTGTCCTCTGAGACAAAGGAAAATGTAAATGCAGGAGGGCAGTTATGGAGTGTGGTGTTTTAGTCTGTGACAGTGGAGGAAAATAATGCTTTAGGAAATTGACAAATACAAAAAAGATCTTGAATTGAAGAGCCTCTTTTTTTTTTTTTTCAACTTATCCCTTATATTTTGAGTAATTCTCCTTTCCTTTATCTGAAAATGGTTCTTTCCAGAAGCTGTTCAGGCTTCATATTTCAATTAAAATCACACTTTATCATCTGATAGTTTGCTCTGTCCAACAAAATTCCAATGCAGTTGTCATAAACCGTAACTCACCTGAACTGATGTGCCTCTGCTGCTAGCACTCAAAGTGTGATTCAGGTTCCTATTTGCAATGGAGATTGAAGAAAAGATCTTAATGCACTTCTTTTTTTATGGAAGGCCTTTTGCAAAGGGAATAGAAAAAGTAAAACCAAATGAGGATGCTAAAAACTAATAAAAATGTGTTGTTGAATCCAAAAATATTCACATGAAGAACTCTTTCCTGGTGGAAGAAACTGGAAAGAGGATACAGTGCTTGGAGAGAAGCAGCATAGGTCACGAAGAAGCTTGTCCTTGGTTTTCAGCTATCTGGCTTGG
Source organism: Chauna torquata (assembly GCA_013399475.1). Classification (NCBI taxonomy): domain Eukaryota; kingdom Metazoa; phylum Chordata; class Aves; order Anseriformes; family Anhimidae; genus Chauna; species Chauna torquata. Next base: position 437,470 of record VXAL01011842.1, read on the forward strand.
TTGTTTGGGCAACTTATAAGTCACTTTGTCTCTTGTTGATTCAGTTCCTCCCTTTCTACTCCCTACCTCTTTATCATCTTGTCAGGATAAAACACATTATGAATTGCAAGAAGCTCAAAGAGCAAGTTAAAAGAACCTTAATAAGCATGGAAGGTCAATACATTTTATACTGGATCCCTATGATAGGAAGAGCTTTGGAAATACAGAACTCTTAACAGAAGTTGTTATCCAAGTCATGCAAATGCCAGTTACAACAAAAAACATTCCTGATGCTGGGTTGCTAAACAGAACTATGAACCTACAGCATGCAATAAGCATTTCTGCAAATATACTCTGTAAGTTCACATACAGCAGGGTATATCTTTAAAAAAAAAGTCCCAGGAATACTTTGTTGTGTAGAGATTGTAGTGGCCAGAGAAGCCACTTTTGAGTTCACCTGGCGATTTATAGGTATGAGCTACACCGGAATATAATAGATAAACATTCTGTCAATCAGCAGCTGACATAAAGTAAATAAGTTTGTTAATGCTGCTGTCACAATTAATCACGAGATCTGAGGAGTCAGATACTATAGCACCTACTGTTTCTCATTAACATCACTGTGCGGTGCATATTAGGGCTGTCTCAGGTAGGGAATTAATTCTTATTAAAATGTCTTGCGGGCATCAAAACTGAAGTAATGAGACAGGAACGAGCTGGGAGCCCAGAGGCAAACTGGGGGGTTTTATATGGAACAGCATCTTAAAAATCAGCTGGGGGAAACTCACAAGAAAGGAAGAGTATGCCAGATGGGAACAGCTTTGCCTGCTGCCAGAATAGAGCCTTTCACACCATTTTTAAGAGGTAGGGTGAAATATTGTTAAGGCAGATCAGTCCCAAAGACAGACAGCAAAGAATTTGCTCTCTCTCTCTCTGTTTGCTGAGTTGATTGCCAGATCAGACTGTTGGTGGAAGTTTAATTACGAGCCCTGTTGTTTTCATTATTAGCTGCTCCTCACTGGGATTTGGTTATTTCAATTCTTAAGGCCTTTCTGTGCATGGTTTGATCAGGGAGGCAGCAGAACTAGATTGATGGAGAAACAGATTTAGCCAAACTGGTGCTGAAATCGTGTTTAAACCAGCCTGAGATACTTCTTCACCTCTTTTTGTAGCACACATGCTAAAAATCCTGCCATTATATTTACCAGAGAGGCCAACATAAATGGAAGCATGTCAATAGTCTTTGCAGAAAAAGCTCTCTAAGACGCCTTTCTAAGAGGCATATGATTAATCTGAAATCTCTTAATGAGGCTACAGCCTAACATGTGTCCAACGGACAGGTCAATTGGTCAGCTTTTGCTGAATTATATTCCAATTTTTGGTTCTCACAGAGCGCATAAGGTCTTTTCCCCATCCTCCTCTTCCAGAGCTGGGATATGCCAATCTCCCAGTTGTACTGGTTAACAAAGGTCTGAAAGCTCAGTTGTTATTGCGAGGCTTAGATGTGTTTTACATACCAGCAAATGGGTATGTCTTAGAAGTGAGAACCTGAAAGGACAGAAAACAGGCTTCTGTAAACAATATTGCCTTATACTGATTTTCAAAGAAAAGTGGAGATTTTTGTTGCCACAAATCAAAGAGGATCTAGAAGGGGTGGTTAGGTCTTCTCCTCCAGTAGGCAGTATTTCTGAAGTCCTTCCAGAGCACTTGTCATCAAAGTATCTGTTAGCTACCCGTTCAGGTGTTTAGAGAGTTACAACACATATTTTGGAAGGTGTAATTATATGGCTGTAAACCCAGCATGTTATGTGGTTATTTGTGTAGGCAGACTAACCAAGTTTTACAAGGCCAAAGACAGCCACTCGTCATGTTCGCCCCTCAGGATGTGTCTTCACTGCCCAAGCGAGCAGCAGACCCAGCCACAGCAGGAGCAGTCACGCTGCAGAGCTGCATCCAGGTGTCCCCATTCCATCTCCATCCCAGTCCCTTCCCCATGAGAGAGCACTAAGGATGGAAGGAGGTAGAAGGATTTTGGTTGTGTTTTGTATTTGGTGCTAGAGCTGCTAACCCTATATATATATATATATCCCACAACCCTCGGCATTATACTAATCCAATCTGCTCTGTGCTCCTTCTCCAATGAACTACAGGCCCATAACTAGAAAGGCCCATAACTCAGAATGGTTGTCTTGCAGAATGGTTCTCCATAGCTTACCGGTGGGACTGTAGACAGCACAAGGATTTCAGGTTATAACCCAACCCACTCCAGTGCGAGGGGAACACCCAGATGAGCCGGTCTGTATTCGTGGACAAAGCAGAGAGCTGGGCACAGCGCCAGGCTAAGAGCATGAATGAATCCTCAGGGAAAGCTGGCCTTTGAGTCACACGTAGGCAGACAAATGGGGGATCATCTCCAGTCCCCTGTTGTAATCTGTCTTCTTGTCACAACCAAGCTGCTTGCTGATATGCTACCGTGCCAATACGTCTGCCGTGCCCCAGGCAATGCCCCGATCTCGGGAGAAATCTATAAACCATTTGCAGATACCAAATGAATCCATTTTAGTGTATGGGGAGATGTGTTATCCAGCCTGTCCAGTACGAATTTTAACTGGTGCATAAGCACCCCGCAGTCATTGTTTTGCATGGTATTTACGCATGCTTTTTAAAGATATCGCCTCTGCCCGGAGCTGCAGAGCTGGGGTGTCCCTTCATTTCTATGGTAATGCATCCGAACTGAGGGGGCCCTTTCTGTCCCGCTCCCTACCCAGTCCTGCTCCCTGTGATAGCTGGGTAAGGCCCCAACGGCGTAGCCCCTGACGAACACGGGGGAGGATGAGGATAAAGAGACCCACCATACCTATTGAGGGGGAAATCTGCATCTGAAAGTGTCTGCTGGAGATGGGCAAGGCGCCAAACAGTAGGGAGAAGCGCGAAGCTGTGGAATATAAACGAGGGCATGCTATTCTATTCTTCTGTCTTTAAGCTGTGCCCCTGTCCCACCTCTCCCTCTTTAATCCACCACAGAGCCTCTACCAACAGCTGATGAATAGCCTGGATCTGCAATGGCCCCAGGAAGCAGCAGTCGAGGCAGTGTTTTCTGAGCACACAGGTGACCTAAGCACTTATTTTCAGGGATCACTGCCTTTATGGCAGTGTAGGTTGTGCAGCTGAAACACCCTGCTTCCTCCAAGGAAAGAGCTTCCTCCAGGAGACCCTGGCAGCCTTCAGGTCCCCGTTCAGCTGAAGGTATGTCAAAACTCCCAGCTCACCTCGTAAGAGAAACAGAGAAGCATCTCAGCAGGGGGCTACAACAGCAGAGAAGTTCTTCAGTATTCACACTCACAGAGGACAAACTGCTGCAGGAGCCTGGGAAATGTATAGAAACAGCATGCCCAGCCAGCATCAGTGGGTATTGTAATGATGGGCTAGATCCCTGCGATCTTCCTCCTCTACTCCTTTTTCAGTAGCTAGACTGGCTAATAGGCAGCAGCCTTTCCTGTGGAAACAAAAAAGGATATCAGAGTAAAAGTTCAACTGGCAAAGACATCTTCCCCCAGCAGCCAGTAAGATATGCTTAGCTCTAAACCAGACTTTCAGCATAGCGGGAGGAAAGCTTCGGGCCCCTTAGCGCAAGTTTGATAACAGGATGTAAATCACATGCCAGTGGACCTGGTCTGAGAATTTAGTGTCTGAATCTCAGCTTCCCCAGTGCCAGAGGCATTCCAGATGGGACTCATCCTGGATTAATCTGCAAAGAGTAAGAAAGAGAAGGAGCAATGATTGACATGGTAATACAGCATCTCCCATGCAAAATGCACTTACCCCCTCCAGCATTTTCATAACCAAATACACACCTTGTTTTGCACTATAAAGAGCATGGGAATGAGATGTGATAATGAGACATAACGAGATGCATGTATAAGACAAGCTGTGGACAGGCAGTGAACATAAAAAGAGACGTGTACATGTGCACACAGGGAGGAAGTGGCAGATAAGCATTCTTATAATCTAGCAACAATAATCATGAGAATAATTAAGTTCGGTTTTCATTTTCCATCCCCTGCTCACCTTTGTGTAACTTAGAAAAGAAGCAAATAACCAGGCTTTCTATTCAGATTCATGTAACTAAACTCTGGTAAGCACTGTCAAAAATATCTACTAATATCCATATAAATCATTAGACAAGTATACTTTAACTGTCTTCCTGCCCCTTGTGTTCTGCCTTTTTTTTTTTTTTCTTTATTAGAAAAGGAAAGACGCATGGAAAGCCTACAAGAATGTATTTTACAGAGAATGTTGGAAAATATCCGTTTGGTATTCACTGGCACACCCAGTACTAAAAACTGCTTTCACCTTATCGGGAATCAGAAGCAATGCCAGACCTGCCTCTATTTCTAACACTTGCAAAATGAATATGAGCAAGCTTCAGATCAGAAAGGATTTGGAGGCATTGTTTGGCAAATATTTTCAAATTATAAAGAATAGGGGAAAAATAAAACTGTCTGGACAGTGCACCAGCAGAAAAAGAGGCAATATTTGTTCACTAAACTCTCTTCTAATTATTGACATATTGCAACTAGTCAGCATTAGAGGCAAGAAGAAGCTATAATGTATCCACGTCCTCGTCTTTTTGGAGTGTTTCCAGTACTAATTGCAGCAGAGGAATGTTCTGGACACGAATTCTCTTGTTTTTCCAGTCATTGCTTAGAGGAACTCCAAGTCTGCACAAAACATTACAGGTTTTCCGACTTTTTGCAGTAACATTTTTGTCCTTTTACCTTTTTGCAAGGCCATGGTTCCATGGCAATAACCCTTTAGCTGAAAGCCTTTTGCAGGCTGAACCAATGGTAGCAGATGCGCAAAAGAATTTCCCTTGGGAAAAAACATCAGGTCAGTCCGACAGCAGCAGTGGCAAGACAAGCGATGTTCTTTGCCATTGCAAGTCTTGGGTATAAATGTCCCTAAGATGTCAATGACTGATGGCTGAGATTGAGTAGAGTGTAAGTGGTGTAGCCCAGGAGTTGTTCCCGTGCTCTCGTTGCATAAAAACGTCACTGAGTGATCATTTATATCGGGTGGGTACCATTGCCCACGCTGTGGCACGGAGCTCTTGGGCAGGGCGTGCTGGGGGCAGGTGAAGGTGGTTGGAAATGAACATGTCATGATGACCAATGTTCATTGATTCTTCCCTTATTACTGTTCTGTCCAATTGGATGTCTCCTCTGTTTGACGCAGAAATTGCTTATGTACGATGAGAGCTGCGCAAACGTTAAAATGTGGGTACGATTCATTCCTGCTCATGGAAGCAAACCCCTGGCATAATGGAAGCAAGTTATTCCCTCTCTCCCCACGGTGTTGTGGAGGTCTCTGTAAGCGGCTTTGGGGATTTCTAGTCCATTTTTGCTCCTTATTTGAAAGAAAACATTTACTTTGCTCCCCATGCTGTAGCCTTGCAGGAGCAGTTGTGCCGGCTGCGCACCCTCTTTTGGACAGGGAAGTGTGGCTGCCTTATGATGCTGCAGTCGCCCTCTAGGCAAATTTTTCCTCTCAGCAATCTTGCCAGATGGGATCTTTTTGCCCTTTTTGCCTGAGGGTGCAGGGAAATTACTAGTGGGACATAAACAACGAGGGGAATTTCACTGGCAGAAACACCGGCCAGCTTACCTTTGTTACTTTTTACTCATGCCTGGATCATCTTGCAGCGGTTTCTATGACAACAGAAAAATTATTTCTTAACATAAATTAAGTTTGTCAGACTTATGCTTGTGCATAGCACTTGCTGAAGGCTAGATAAGCAAATCTGAGACCAAAAGCAGACAAACTGATCTGTTCTATAAAAGCAGAGCTACCAAGGCTCTGAAATAGAAAAGATTCCATGCTTTCCTAGAGAAATTTGAATATTGAATTTTGGTTCTTCTTTTGTATTTTGAGAAAGAGAAGCACAAGAATAGTGAATATCATGAATTAATACACTTATCTTTTAAATGCAGAGTCTTTGTGACAAATCACCTCTGTTTCTAAGAAAAGGAGTGCAAATATTCAGCGCATAAACAACATAGGAAAAGGAAAAATGGAGAAAATTCATGGAAGCTCCGCTTTAGAAAATGTCAAGGGGTTTCTGAAAATCACATTCTGGGCCTGTTTGATACATGGTAAACTATAATAGCTTTTGGTAACTTAGTCCCTCGAGTGCAAAATCTTAAGTTTACCTTTTGCTTACACCTTTTTTCTCATCCTTGTCCTCTGGCATCTTTTTATTAGATTCTAGAAATACAGTTATCATTTGCAGGTTGGAAGGACTATTTTGCCGACAGTTCATCCCTACTGTATGTGTTTCTTCTGCATAATTTTGAGTTTTTTATAAAGGTACTCATTTATTTACAGTTGGAGTGATGAATGGCAACGTCCCGTATCTGTTTAATGTAGAAGGATCATAATTTTTAGTTACAACAAAACCTTTTCAGAAGTTCAGTGCAGTTTTGTAGCTCCGATACAGCTATTGGGTTTATGTTGTAGGTTACTCTTGTCAATCCAAAGCAGGTGGTTAATAGGCTGTTTTAGTTAAGCTGTCTCTGACATTAGGGGTATCCTGTGCATCCTGTGGAGGAGAGCAAACTGCATGCCTGGCTGTGGAGGATGGGCTGTGGTATGGATCTAAGCGAGCATATTGTCTTCTGTCCACACAACAACTCCTGCTGGTCTCAAAGGGAGCTTTATACAATGAGCAAAGGCAAAATCTCATCTTCTGCTGCAGCAGGTAATGTAATGTTTATTATTCTTTCGCTCTGTTAGTGCTCAGTTCAGCAGAACTCAGTAGGAGTCATTTCTCTTCCCTTCCCATCTTCCTTTCTCTGTTTCTGCTCCACTTCCTCCTTGGCATCTCTCCTCTCTCCATTCTCCTCCTTCCAGCAATTCTAAACCCAGCCTCAACTGCATGTTGGCTTCATTTCCATTCCACTCCATCTGCTAAAATGTATTCATGTATTATGTATCAAATGTTGACATTTATAATGGTGTCAATAGGGTTTTGATTCAAAACCTGAAAGGAAACAAGCAGTTTGAACAGTTTACCTCTTTCATCAGTATTACTTCAGGCTGTTTTCAGACTCAAGAAAGGAAACACCATACACTTGGGTCCTACTGGGAAGATTTTCTGAACAACCATGATGGATAAGTGCATTTTTTTTTGTAATGGAAGCTTAAATTCCAAAGAGTGTGGTGGTTCCATGTAGTTCACTCATAAAACAAGTGGACCCAGTGCTCATGTATCAAAGTAAACATACACAACGGCAGTAAAGTGAAAGTGTAGGTCTTTTGAAACATCCACATGCACACATATGAATGACTGCGAGTGGAGCTGTGTGCTTAAAGCTGCAAGTTCATAGCAGTTTAATATCATCTAAGGTAGGGATGCCCTCCACCTTTCCTTAGATGCACTCTCCCATTCTTACCTTCACTGATATTTACCTGGTCTTACAACGTGCCGGTTAAGGGAGAGAAACTAGCAACTAATTTTATAGAAAAACAAGGAAGCATCTCCTTCCAATTTACTCTCTGAACCAGCTCACTGCAGGATTAGTGGTGGCACCAGTGTGAGGGAGAGCAGGAAAATCCAGCCAGCAGAGCAGTGGGGCAGAGGGGCAGGTAGTCCAGAGGTAGCAGCAACCAAGATCAGCTTGGACTCAGCAAACTGCAGCTTCAGTGGAGATTTTGAAAATCTCAGGCATGACTTTGCCATATCCATAAAAGCACCATAGGTCTGTCAAACTTCCTTCAAAAGTATTGTGGCATTAGGGACGCTTAAATTTACAGCTCTGTTTTGGATTTCTTGTCTTCAATGTATTCCTTGCTACTGTTTCTCCATCTGTTTGCTATGCATCATACATTAATTTTAGTAGAGGTCTCAGACATATTTTGTCAGCTCTGGATATCTTCGGAGTAAGATGAATTTCTCCCATTGTACAGATTTGTTTGATTTATTTTTATGGGATGCCCATAGCTGACTATTTGGATCTGAACTACATATACTAGAATAATATGATTGCCAGTTCCACAGGTCCTTCAATTACAAGACACTGTATTCAGATGGAGGCAAAATATTAAATAGGATCAAGGCACAGGACCAGCCAATATTTATTTTTCCCAAAGGCACATTTTTCCTATTTCACCCAGTACAAGGTTCAGCACTTGGAAGGAAGGGAACAAAAAATATCAGAAATTGTTAGAATTTATTTTCTCTAAGTAAAAAAAAAAAAAGGGAGAGAGAGAGAGAGAGAGAAAGAAAGAAAGAAAGAAAGAAAGAAAGAAAGAAAGAAAGAAAGAAAAAGAAACAATTGAAACTAGCCGAAACTCTGCTCCTTGATTAACGTTATGAAGTAAATAAGAACTAGACAAGATAGATAGACTAACAGGTAAATGGCACAGTCTAGAAGGAAACAGAGGTGAAAAGAGGTTGGAGATGAGAAGAGAGAAAACAATGGTTTTCAAGGCTTCAGGCATTCAAAGCCCTGCACATACGCCCAGCTGGGTGAACTATGTCCTCTTTACTCTCTGATCTTGGTCTGCAAATGATTCACGGCGTTTAGTGACCAGCGATGCCAGCTTGCCAGTCAGTTACTAGGGAGTCACTGAAATCAGTCACAGCTTTTCTGCATCACACCCTTGTTTTCACTTCATTCAGTTAATCTACCAGCAGAGTATTTACAAGCAAGAAAGAAGCAAGAGCAAACTGGAGAAGAGCTCCCTCTGAATGGCCTCGCTGCCACCACTGCTTTTGCATTTAAATGTTTTCTCTTGTGCTTGGTTCTTGCTGCTCCTAATCTTTTGCAATATATCTCATTATCTATAGTAATTATACAAACACAGACTGAATCAAATGGCAGCCTCCAGAGGCAAAACAACTTGTCTCAAGATCAACAGTTCTGCTTTGTTTGCTGTTAGAGGTCACCTACCCTGCACATTACATTCACAATTTATTTTGGAGTCACTATTCATTCACACTAAGTGGTTCAAGCCACACATAATATCCTAAAAATAGCCCTGGTCTTGAAACACCCTGAGGACCGCCCAAGAGCTGCTGAATGTCCTGCAGACTCGTGAGAACTGAAGGTTCAGAGTACCTCCTTGTGCTGTGCCTTAACTTCTCTGGTCAGAGCAGCACTGTGAAGCTTTACCCTGATGCCTCTGCTTTTCACCTTTCCTGTTTGCTAACCATCAGTTTATAGATACACACCAGAGCAATATATTTCTTCAGATATGTCTCAAAGAGAGAAAAGTTCAGCAGCACTTTTTGATATATAGCACTTTTTAATATGTTTTGTATCCACTCTGTGATATCTGCAGGAAAAAGCAAATCTGTTCGTGCAGTGCTACCTGTTGTGGGAGCCTCTTAGAAATTGACTGCTAATTCACTACTCTGTACCTGGCACTCTGGGCCTGGAGAGGGATCTGTGATTGTTTCTGTCCTCTTCCTAGGGGTCAAGAGTTAGCCACAAAGCAGGCAAGATCAGGCAGGGAGCAGCAAACTACTGACTGAAGTTACCAGTAAATGACCTCTTTCCAAAGAGCTGCTCTACCTGAGGTGGAACATGGCATAGACACACCAATACAACTGTCTTCTTTCGGGTGTGCTAGAAGAAGTCCTTCATGATGGCTGCATGTTCCAGGAACAATAAATGGTCTTTGGCAGAAGAGATCAGTTTTCAGGGACCTGTTGTAGATCACCTTTCTCTCACTCTGGTAATCATTAGTTGACAAGATCTTTCTCAGCAAATATTTTCTCTCTGATGAAAGCAAAGCTCTGTCTAAACTCAGTGCTTGAAGAATTAAGAACCAGGTCCTGGTTGCATCTTTCCTTCTGTCTTGTCTTTCCGGAGTTGTGTGCAGGATCCCTGGAGCCATGAGAACAAAGCCATGAAGACCAACTAGTGCAGGCTAGTTGCAAGTCCCGTTGTAGTTTGAGTGGAATGGGTACCCTATACTTAACTGGTTGAGGTAGAAGGTGTTTATATGTTAGAAAAGCTTTTTCATTTTCCTTAGACCACAGAGCACAAGTGAGAAGGAAGGAGCTAGTTATTGCCCTTCAAAATGGAAGAAAATAAATCTGATGTAATTTCACATCAGAATCTAGTGCCCTCAATCACAGCAAAGGGGATATTGGTTCTTAGGTACTCCCACTGACATCAGTGGGGCCACTTGTGGAGCAGGTTACCGTTCATTCTGAGGGTAGCAGGCTATAATCTAGCATTTTATCAGCCCGAAAGTCCAAAACCTGAAAGTCCAAACTCCAAAGCCACTGAGTCTTGAAAGGGGTGGACAGCCCTAAGTGTCCCTGAAGTCAGAGAGAATTGAGGGTGGAGAGCAAGCCCAGGAGATTTCCTGGAGTTCTGCATCTAGATCTTCGGGAACAACCTCCTGTAGCTATCCAGTCAGATGAGCTAATTTCATCCCACGTTAGAGCAGCACAGGCCTTTGTGGGATGGACTGATCTACAAGCATCAGTCGAGACTGCATTTGTATCAGTCACAAGAGTTTTCGGTTTGAACACCTCATTCTGGCACATCCGTGATTTTTCACAGGCTGCAATCTGATCCTGAGGTGCCATCACAGGGTGATATGTGTTTGTCTTATAACAGAAGCAAAGTCCTTTTTTCAGGGGGTGAATTCAGAAATGTAGCCAGCCTAAATGTGACTCACAGGAAGGAGTGTATTATTTAGTTTTCCTTTATTATTTATAACCACTGGAACCCATTAAAGCTGTGAAGCTGCACAAATCTTTGCAAAACCGGACTTGTATTCTTTTAACCCGTACTGCACCTGGAAACACAATACAACATTGCATTACAGAAATCTGAGGGTGTCATGTGAGGAAAAAGGTTAACGTTGTGAAGATATTTCGAAAGCAATCAAAGGAAGTATTCAGTCATAAAGCTAATATTTGGCAAGGGAAAAGTGAAATGTCTGTAGACAACACAAGATGTTTTCAGAGGACAGCGAATGGAGGAAGATATAAGAAGGCTGTGCCAGATGGCAGAACCAACAAATGAGGAAATAAACTGTACCACTCACCAGGATTTCACATGGCAATGCGTAGCCTGGTGGGCTGTATTCTCAGCTGGTGTAGGCTGGGATAACTCCACTAAAAAGTCAATGAAGCCAGCAAGTCCAGCTGAGGACTTGGAGAAAGATGTTTCTTTATTAAGCCTGTCTGTGTAAGCCGCACTTTGGTGCTTTCCATGCTGTTCGTTTTCCCCTCGTAACACACTGTCTAAGGGCCAAATTTGGCTTACCAGGTTGTCAATCTGTTTCTAACACCCAGCCATATCAGCATCCTTGCAGTCATGTTCAGAGCTGACATGTGGAGAAGCACTGCAATGCACAGCTCTCTGTGGACCGAGACAAGCTGTCCATGCTGGGCAACGGTAACAAATGGCAAACAGACACAAATAGACTGAAGCCGTGAAAACAGCCGTCGGGGCTTGCCTGTGCTCCCCAGCACGCACCCGAGGACTGGCATGACCAGAGGTGCTCGGGCAGTCGGTGCTCCTCGCCAGATATTACGCCTCATCTCCTCTGCATACCAGCTGCTTCTGTTCCTCCGATGTTTCCAGAGGAGGCAGGAACAAGCAATTGCAAATCTGTGCATATTCTGGCCAATCTACTGTCCCATTATATCCCTAGGTCTGCCCTATGTCTAACGCAGTAGTGCAGTCAGACACGGGGCACTGTGTTCAAAGCATTCAAAGCCTGTGAGCAATTTCAAATGAAGGGTGAAGCCTTCGACAAGAGGGAACTTCAAGGGATCTAAAAACTGTAGTCTGTAGCATATGTAACGTATGGACCAACATACACATACAACAGATGACTTGCAGAACAACGCCAGTGCAAAGCACAAAGTCATTTGTGGGGAACCAGAGGGCTCCTGTGAGGTTTTGCATGTTTCTTCCATATTTTCCTTTGGCAGCATGTGCACCATCCGATTTGCTTTTCCCTCCAACTCGTTGTGCTGGACCTCAGCAAATCAGAATCCCTCCACAGTCAAGGTTTTGTAGCCATGACCAGCTACATCAGACCTCCAGGTAAATGGACAGAGGGCATCTTGAAGTGGCTTGGAACATTCACTGTTCTCAAAGGGAGTCACTCTGTTATTTCTTCTCTCAGATTGCGACTGGCATCTCTCGACTTTTTCTCTCAATTTTTTATCCACCATCAAATGCTCTTAAGCCTGGTAGACAACACCAAATAAATCTGACAGTCATATTATGGGTTAAGAGGAAGAGCCTAGAGAAAAAGGTAGGGGTTGAAGTAAGTACAGCACCAAACAGCTCATGTATTCATCAACTAATCTCAGGTAAGCCTCCTGAGACATTTGTTGAGTGAAGTGTTGCCTCTGGATTTGTCACCTATTCAGAATAGTCATTCATTCTTCTATCAGTAAATAGGAGTACTTTGGAACCAAGGACTGGCTTTTCTGGGTGACTTTTCCTGAACAGTTCCATTCCTGAGCATTGAAATTCAGTAGCAAGACATTGTGAAGTAGAGCTTCGAGTCCATTATGCAGCTCCTCTCTAGATAGAAGATATCCTAATTTCTGAACAATATAGACAGCTGCTGACTTTTTTGGGATGGTGAGGATCTCTCTCAGGTCCTCCTCACTATGGGTATAACCATAGGAGCACAAATATGACGGACCTCCTAGTTTTCCAACGTTTTTCTGCAGCTCTGTCAGACCTCTAAGATGAATTCACCAGGCATCTCTTCTCCAATCATGAGACACTTGTTGCTGTAGGTAGGGCACTAATGAGTTATTTTTCTGACTTGGCAGTGAAAAGAGACACAGAAGTAACCTATAAAGCCAATGGAGGTATTTTTTCAGTGTTCTTTAGTGCAGCATAGATGCCTATCCTGTACGTCCTCTCCAGGCTGGTGATACCAGTTTGTATTCATGCTGGAATGGCTAAAGCAGTAAACCTGTCCAAATTCAGGAAAAATGAATGCCCTCCTACATGACTAGATTTTATTAGTACTTCACACGTAATCACCAGCGGCTACATCCAGCTTGACCACTGTAACCTCTCATTTGGTGTTGCAGCCTCTGTTTCTCAGGCACTGCCTTTCTCCACGGATGTGACAAGAAGCCAAAAGTTGGCAGTTCTGGATCACAGCAGTCAAAACCTGCCTCTCCTTTCTTCCCTTCAAACTCCAGGGCTGTCAAACTTTATGCCTGGGATAGCATTTATATGGATTTGCTGAACTGCAAAACAGCTTTCATTTCTTACCTATACACACATTTCCTTGCCTCTGCTCCAGCTGCCTGAAGGGCAGGTTTTGGCCACCAAGGCACAAAAGAAGCCAGTGGGACTGGGAGTGGAAGAGGCTGCTGTCTCACAAGAGAAGTCAGGAGTGTGTTAGGGACAAGTCAAGTTCCTTGGAGGTGAGGAGGAGGTTTGATGAACCGGGGTCAGTATTTCTGCTGGAACATTGACATGGCGAGGTGGGTGTGGGCGTTACCAGCACCCAGCCGGATTCGCAGACTATGCTTAGCTGCAAGACACCCAGGCTTCATTTGCTATTGAGAGAGACCCTTCCCAGTGGGGAGGACTCTCAACAGATGATTTTTGTCCATCCTAAAGACTACATCAGCCCATATTATTTGCAGGTTTGATCTTTATGGCTTAATTTTCAGAGAGAGGTCTCCCCTCCAGCCCCAGTGGCTGTAACTATACTTTGGGGGATTTACTTCCCATAAATTCTTAACTAACGTAAATTGCCCTATTGATGACACATGGGAAAAATATTACTGCTGTGTATAAGAGCTGTGGGATTGGACTCTTGAGGGTTAAGATTCTCCTGGCTATGATCAGCTTCCCGGTTTGGTCAGCCTCCAACAAACAGAAGACAAGCAGAGCATTAGTGTGCTACACACAATTAACGTTTCTGACACATCACATCTTGCTATGCCATCTCTTAAATCAGAACCAGTTTTCACTCTTATAACTTAATACAGCATGATATGAAGCCTTGAATAGAAAAAAGTAGCTCACACACACACAGTGAGCTCACTATCTAATGGTCAGTTGGCTTCCTCTTCACACGTACATGTATTTTTGAAGAGGATTCATATAAATGGGATCTCTAAATTATTCATTTAGTTTGTGTTTTATTTTAGTAGTTTCCTGTTATAACAGTTCTCAGAAAAGGAGCTGGCTTTTATGCAAATGCACATTTTGCAGACACAGCACCTATTCTTGTATATACTCGAAGATAGTCAAGTATATACTCCTACATTTTTCATTTGAAAAGCAGTAGCTTTAATGGTTGCTGAGGAAGAGTTTGATTTGCATACCTTTGTCACCTTTGGGTTGCATTAATCTCTATGACCATAAATTTGCAAAATAACTTATATGCATTCATTAATCAGGTTTAATGTAAGTAAAAACTGGGCTCTGTTCTTACTGAATCAGGTCCCAGGCCTGAAGCTGAGGGAAAAGCCCTACTTTTGCACTTTCCAGCCCTCTAGGGCAAGACAGAGGAGCTTCGAGGCTGTGCTAAGTTATCTTCTGCTTTCCAAGTTTTTCTGTTTACTCTGGGAAGCAAACATCTGCTGGGAATGCTCTGTACAATTTCTGGTTGGCTGTGTATCCCCTTCAGGCTCTGTTTATCTCTTAAGTCCCTTTATCCCCATTGCCAGTGTGATTCCCAGGTGTGATAATGGTGTTTTCAGCCACTCATTGCAGGAGAACTTTCTGTTAATGAAATAAAAGGAAAGAAAGAAAAACTGGATTCTGCATTTTGGTGCTGTGGAGCTGTAGTTCATTATGCCTGTGCAAGTTTCAAGAAGCTCAGGGAAACTGTCTTCTCTGATCCACCATTAACAAAAAGCTTCTGCACAATGCAATTCTAATTATTCAGCCTAGTGGCATCATTCGTATGGGTTTATTAGTTCTCTTTGTTTTCTCATCTAGCAACAGCAACAATAGGCATAAGTAATCTATCAACCACAACTCATGGCAGCTCAGTAACTTCTTTTTATACTGTATAGATTAGGTCAGAATGACATAGCCAGAAATATTTGTTATTTGTGCAACATTTGTTCATTTCCCAAAGAGTGCAGGAAGCAAAGTCCTTTATAAAATAAATGTTTTTACAGGAAGAGCACACTCAGCCCCAGATAGTTTACATCTATTTCTACCTAGAACGTGAGTTAGGATGCACTTACCTCTTGGCAAGTCACATATACTTAAAAGGATGCTTGAGTGCCTTTCTGTATACAGTACAATCAGGTTTCTTGTCCCAGCGTAGATTGTCCATTTTTATACTTTCATAATGCAATAGAAAACCTGGACATTCTGGCAGGCAGATGTTCATGATACTGCAATTTAAGTACAGGTAGCATTTTATAATGAGGTGTACCTCTGAGACAGAGGTTCTCTGCAATACGTGTCAAAAATCAAATTGCTCTAGGATGGCGAGAAGGGAATTCACGTTCCTGGAGTTCAATCAAATAAGCCCTGCTCATGCTGCCTCATTAGCCTGGCACTGGTGTGTGGGACCGTGTGCCACTGCAGCCTGTGTTTGTTCAGGAGAGCTGTGACTGGTTACTAAGAATGATGTGACTGATTACTCTGAAGGCCTGAAGAGACTTGCCAGGGGATTAACAGTGGAGAACAGAAAATGCTCTTGGCATGAACGTCCTCATTAGAATAGATTTATTTATGGAAAGAAGACAAATTTGAAAGTGTCGTTTATATTTCAAGGAAAACCTCTTTATGGTAGCTTGCTTCAAGAGCACAACACATTTAACATATTTACACTGTTAAGGATATTCACGATCAATGCATTAAATGTTCAGGTGGGGCTGGTGAAAATGAATAAGGAGATTTGAAAAATATTAAGACAAGTAAGAGTCAAGCTTAGACTGCATGTATGTTAGAAGCTGTCTGTTGACTCAAAAAGCTGTAACATTGGTTAAAGAGATTCTGAGCTTGTTTGCAGGAGAATAAAATTTCAACAGACTTCCAGAAGTCTGAAACATCAGAGTGACATTAAAACAACTTGATTACACCTCATCAGTTCAGCGTCACTTTTCACAAAGCATTTGCTATGATATCTGAAAATCTCCTGAACAACCAGATTAGAGTGCTTCCTTCCACTGCTAGTCACGATGACTGGAAAAAAAAAAAAAAAGAAGAAGAAGAAGAAGAAAATCGTAGTACAGTGTCCTGTGCAGTTTACCAGGGTAGCCAAAAGACTTCTAGCAAGTGGCAGAAATTCAGCCATTGATTCCTTTGTCTCCTAGTCAAGCTGAAAGAATGGGAGGAGATGTCCTGTTGCACTGCCGCACAGTAGCTTGTTTTTGTACTTCTCACTTGAAAGAGGAGACCCAATCTTGATCTTCAGGATAAACCTGATCCCTAAAGAGACCAACGCAGAGGGGATAAGCCCTGAGCACTTAAAAAATCTAAACCCTGCAAGGCAATTAAGATGATGTCTAATTTCATAACATCGTGATAGAGCTAGTCTGTCAGCGCCACAGCTATCTATATGTAAGTGCCAAAACCAGAGTCCATTTCCATTCTGCTGAGCAATCCCTCACCGCAGACATAGTCAGAAACATCTCTGGAGGAGAGAGCTTTACAGCTGACTCAGCAGCTTGAAGCTCCCTTGATGTCAGCAGGGAGTTCAGAAGGTGCTGAAGGACTGGGTCCATTGAGCTGTTGTTAAAATTATAAGCATGGGTCTCCTTTGAAGGAAGACCCTACTGAAACTTAATGGAACAGGTGTATTTCACAGGAACATCCCACCTAACATTAAGAAAATGTTATAGAGTATCATGACTGAGCGCCATAAATGTCAGCGTCACAACCTTGACTCTACCCCTTTGTCTATCCCAGTGCCAGTCTGGCAGTGCACACTTTAAGGTAAGAAACTGGCTGAAACGAAACCCTGGAAAGCCTATAGCTTCCAGCAAGACATATCTTGTGGTATTTCTCTCTGCATCTCTCAAGTCCGTCCCAGCCAGTGGTCCCACACCCCTCTAAAGCAGTAGTCTTTCTCCTCTGATACCCCTTTCCCATAGAGTCCCAGGGAGGGGAAATTCTGCTACTGCTTTGTGAATTCCCTAGATATTGTGAGAAAAACTTTTATCAAATTTACTCTTGGCAAAGCATTACGCAATTCAGGTAATACCTGGAGGGTATGTGAGGCCTCTACTCCCATGAGACTATATCTTTTTCCTGCTCTAACAGGCAGCAGGAATGTGACACAAATGTTCTCCTCTCACTGTTGTGTTGTGTTTCGAACTGTGACCCAGAGCACTACAACTGTAAATTCATCAGCTTAATCAATGTTAACAGTAATTGCAAGAATAATTTCCATAGGCTAAATAAGAAATGATTTTGCTTCAGATGACACCCGTAAATGTTGATGTCAGTTGATTGTTCATCATATTGTCATATTTTAATTCTCTGTTATAACCATGTTATAATTTTTTGAAAAGGAAAAAAAAAAAACCGTAGAAAATTTCACGTTCTTACTGGTAAATGTTTTGCTATATGGCTTACGACATTTGAATGTACTTGCGGTCTGACTGAACAATAACAGCCTTAACAGAGGAACTATGCCCAGTTCCTGATCAACTGTTAATAATTGTACAGTTAACCAATATCTGAGCACTGTATCATAAAACGTACTGTCTGACTCTTTCTAGCCTTACAGATTTTAAGTTACACCTTCCCATAGTAGTACAAAACCTTACTTCAGCAGCAAAGAGTAACTTCACACTTGCTTTTTGCACAGATTGTGAGAAACGGCAAATCTGTAGACTGGAGGAAAAGAGGAAGGGAAAAAAATCGTTTCATGTAGGTGCCTATCTCCATCAATTAAGCTATTCGTATCCAATTAGCTTTTTTTCCAGAAGGGGCTTTATCTTGTTACAATTCTCTCAACTTAAACAATAAAACAAACAAGCGAAAACCACAAACCCAGTCTTATTTTCTCAGTGTCACAATGAGTTAATGGCCTGCTTGGCAGAAAGTGAGCAGCGATGCTGATGTTTCTGGTCAGGCGTGCTCTTTGCCTTCATCTAAGGAGGGGACCAGCTCTGGTGTTCATTAGAGACACTCATCACAGTCACTAGAGAACGGCAGGTCTTCACATCACAGCACCAAGGACCCACAATGGTCTTCTTCTTTCAACAGCAAGAAGCTTTTGAATGCAACTTGCCATTGTAGGCAATCACGAGCCTGGCTACTGCATTTGAAGGAGTACCCAAGGCTGTGCTCTTGACTCCAACAGCACTGCCCTTGTGCTGATAGCATAGCACATTTGGGACCATTTCCAGGACCCAGGCCCAACATAATTGGTTCCCACACAGGACTTCACCCAGGCATGCGGAAGTGAGATGCTGCCATACACTCACTTGTTTTGCCATCCGGACACTGCTGGAAGGACTTAGTTTTTTGTAAGCAGACTGAGATCATCTTTCCTCATTCATTAGGTCTTTGAACTGCTAGCCAAATTATCATGCCATGTGATAATATGCAAACTACAATGCCTAATCAGTTCTGACCAATAGCAAATCACCAATATAAGGACAGATCACACATCTTTAATTTTCTTTGCCGAAACATACCCAAAACTCATGTTCAATATTACTTGGCTGTGTGAACGAGTGTCAGATCATTTAGTCAACACTGATACTGATTGGCAGCCGTAGGAGAAACGCCCAGACATTCCTGTTCATTTCTTGCCACCTTGCAGGGCTCTGATGGATGACTGCTATCCAAGAGACGACTCGTAAAACTAGAAAGAGGGAGAAATAAAAGCCAGGCATGCTGGAGAGCCCATGAGACCAGAGAACACGCTGTTCTGCCAGTGACTCAGAAGCAACCTCCTCCCTTAGGAGGCATAATATGGTTTTTGTTAGAGGGCAGGATTTATGATTAGGATTAATGAGAGACTTGACGGATATAAATAATAATATCACTGTTTGGGAACTTGCGTAGTCAAGAAAACCAATCCAAACAATCTGGCTGTGAGCGCTCATAAAAATTTATAGCCCCTGAACTGAAGCGATGTAGGACTTGGCGAGGTAGGTCTCTAACCCTTTTGCCCATAGCAGGTGCAGATGCTGGAACACAGGTGGGACTCAGTAGTTGCCAGAGATGGAGCAAACTGAGAATTGGGTTCAAAACTGAGCATCCCCAACAAACCTGAGAGAGGGAAAACAAATATGGCAAAGTGGTTTGAAATGAGAGGAGTTCAAAACGCTTGCTAGCGATATCAAAAATGACAGCTTGACACACAACTGCCCCTCTGGTCTCTGAGGCAAAGCCTTTGCATCTGCAGTCATATGTTACCATATCAGATTCTGCCGTAGAGCAAAATCCCACGTTTGACCCTTCCCTTTGTCCTGCCCTTCTTCCACAACTGGTGAAATTTCAACCTGTATGGATAAACAGTGATTTAGAGATCAGACCTATGTAATCCTAGTTTCCTTCAGTGCAGGAGTCAGAAGGAACAGCATTGCAGACATTGGTATTTTATCAGATGACCTAGATGGAAGCTGGGAGTACAGTGGAGGGCATAGCTGGAGGCAGATGAGAGGAAAGAGGACACAAATCTGTAGGAACTCAATACTCATTTGTTTTTCTGCTCATAGAGCAACGTGATTACCTGGGACAACACTTGTAGTGAGCTTCAGCACCAGGTTCTGCCTTGTAATGGTGGAGAGAGGTAACAGCTGATTTTTTCCTGTGACATTTGAATGGGTAAATGTTTTTTGTTCCAGAGATGTCAAGTATTATTATTATTAATGGATGTTGTCATAATGCCCATTTCCTAGATGTATTTTAGCAAATTTTAACCAGTGCATTAACTCTTCGTGCACTCACATGAAAATACACCAGTCTATCAGGAACGTGCTCAGCTTGTAGGTGAGAATTTTAGATGTCTGAAAAAGTGGCTAACTGCTTCTCTTTAAGCACCATCTTCTCTCATCTGCCCTCCAGGTTGGCTGTACCCTCTGCCTCAAAAGCTGTGGTCACAGATTTGTCTCTAAATGTCTCTGTCCAAAGTTTTCCACTTCCAGTTAATTTTGACTTGCTAGCTCTACAGGATGATTTCACAGTAACCTGAAAGCACAATATTTGGCACTAGCTGTTCTTTGCCCCCAGCTAACCAGCTGTAAAAGTACTGCTTAGAAATCCCACAGTTGTCCATCCTCACCAAATGCATGTCTCACTGCTGCTGAGATCTTAATAATCAGGTTGTAACACTGAGGAAACTGTTGCAAGACTGTCTGGGTGTTAATGACAAGTCCATGCAGCACATACCCAGAATCCAGCCCTGGCAGCATTTGCAGAAGCTGGGTTAGGCAGCTACACAGAGTCCAGGATTAACATCATGGGAGGAGAGCAGAGATTACAAGAGTCAGAGATGCAGTCATCTTGGCTGAGCCCTGAGTCCTTCGTTCATTCCAAAGACAACTTTGTAGATGACTAAATGACAGGTTTGCTTTTGAAATGTAGAAATTACTGCTGATTTAAAGGAATGGTACCAGGATCAATAAACTTGCCAACTGCTAGTTAGATGTCCTCTCAGGGAGGTTGTAACACTGGCCTGGGGGAGAATCCACTTTTTTGATGTTAACAATTAGGCTGAGCTCCAGGTAATGCTACAAAGATTGCCTTGCAACAGTGCTACAAGTCACCAACAAACAGGAGTTTCTGGATGAGCTCGAATGACCCTTGCAGGTTGATCTCACCAGTTATGGATGAGCCGGTGGCTGCTGTCACTGTCTGTCAGTCTGGGAAGGGCGAGTCAAGATGACTGAAAACAGGGGGTTGAGAAAGGGAATGACTGCCTGGCCCTCTCATGGAAAACATGGAAAACCTGCTGCTTTGCTGACGTTTGTGTTCCTACTACACCACTTGCTACTGTCAGCTGGCATGGTTCTCAGAGACGCTCAACCTAAAATTTACCACTACAGGCAGCTGGTCTGAATGACCACATAACCTGGGCCGTAGGGTTTAACCCACAACCTTGCTTCTGCTAACCTGATCCAGGCTGTCATTCCTGGTCTAACGTACCAGTTAGAAAATACCAGGTGTAACGTACAGTCCTGAATGAATGGTGGCTTTCTTCTCCAGCTGGTGTACATCAGTGTGAGAAAGCAATCAGACACAAGATTTCTCATCAAGTCACCAATCAGGGCAACATATCAGATGGATGCTGAGCAGTCTGCATGCGTTGTTCCTTGTCTAAGTTCACATTTTGTGTCTTGCAGTAGTCTAGCCAGCCAAGGTGGGAGTCATCTCACCTGACATCAGATGTCTCCATCTTCAATCAGTGAAGAGAAGTAGGTACATGTAAGATATGAGTCATCTGCCCTCTTTTAGATGTCTGCATCGCGGTGAGATGACTCATACGCTTCACAATGACTACAAAGGGAGTTCAACCGGCAAGTTCATATAAAGACATTTATACTGTAATGTCTAAGGTTAGACGAGTACTATTCTTAAATATCTTGAGGTGTGTCACTGGTCCTGATCTGTCATTTCTAAACAAAACAATACATTAGCCCTCAGATTGACATATCTAATTCCCACCTACTTCCACCCATGCAGATTGTATTTCTCCTTCCTTCTTCTACTCTGAAAGAGCCACTGGGAGACCAAACGAAACACGCAAGGAGTGGGCACAGCAAAGAGAGAAGCTAAGATACATCACAAATTCTGCCAGCTGTATGAAATAAATAAACTGAGTACTCAAAGGTACTCAAAGGATTTTTAAAACACTACTCTCTTTTATTTTTCATTAAAATTAGTAGCTACTTATGACTTCAATACAAACTTCTCCAACAGAGTGATCTTTAGTGGGCAGTGTCCCTTTAAATTAGATTTTTCTAATTGAATAACTAACTTCATCAAGCAGCCAAAATCAATGCTTTGTATTAGACATGGACCCAAACACATTAAGGCCTTATTAATCAAGCATGCACCTCCCTTCAGCTTTTATCTCCCCTCAAGGGTTTTCAGAGTAAGTCAGGCTTTTGGGGGGGGGGGGGGGGGGGGGGGG
>VXAL01011842.1:459551-496360 GCA_013399475.1 Chauna torquata
TGTTATCTTTTTTTTTTTTTTTTAATTAGCCCTTTTGCCCTGGAGTCTTCTATTTGATTTTCCAGTATCCTGGGAAGTCTTTTTTTTTGACTCCTCAATACTTGAATAGAAATTTTTTCCTCTTGGTTCTTCATTATCAGTGATAATAAAGCTTCACGCAAGACATTCTGATAATGTAAATACAGAAAAGCACAAAAGCGAGGCAACACTTCAAAAGGGCACTAGCTCTCATTTTGTGATCTGATTCGCCTAATGCACTCACAAAGCACAAGTGAGCAGTCCATGGGGGTGCAGTTCGCACATAGACGTAAAGTGGCATGACAGCCCATCGGTTCAGCAGAGCTGCCAGAGCTGCCTGACACCCCTGCCCTCGAGTGTGTGGTTTTACAAGTGCTGTTGTTGTATTTTTGTTTTTCCGTAACTTCTTTTCATTTCATATGGAAAATCGACCACTCTCTTAGCTACTGATGTGTGCAGTGGGGGAGCCAGGAATTATTGCGGGAGGGGTACGATTGTACAAGGAGGGATCCACACGCTTCGTGTCTTCTCGTGTGCACAGGTGCAGTCTGCACAACCTGTGACCGCTCGCCAGCCAGCGATGGTGCAGCGCTGTGACTACCCGGGTGTATGCCTCTGGGTGGCGGGTACCGCCCAACTGCTATTTAATCAAGGTGTATCTGATCAATAATACAATTAAAGTGCACATAATGCATAGCTGATCAATGCACGTGTATCTAATGTGTATTTAATCATCAATACACGTATCATGCATTGTCTTGTCTACTTGAAATATTATATGCGCCTGTTCAGGAACTGTAATTTTATAACTGAGATAAGGATACCAGAGCACGTTGTCCCAGGGGCTCTCAAAGCTAAGTCCACCGCAGTTGCTACCAGTGGCTGACGAATCTGTAAGAGCACCGGCGAACTCAGAGCTGGCAAACCCTGCCGCGGGCAGGAACTGTGCCGTGACCACCCCAGGGCTGGTGGGCTCCCAGCGCCAGGTGGGGTGTAAGGCTGCTATCACCTTTTCTATGATTTCCGTCCGTCACACAATAAACCAGCTCACCAGCGCTGAGTGTCAGAGCAACCATCGCACCTCCTCGGTGCAAAACAGCGCGGTACTGGGCTGTGTCAAACGGATGCACCTGCGGTAATTTTCCATTCTGGCAGTTAAGTGGTGCGTCTGCCTCCTTTCCTTTACAGAAAGCTTACACGTACCTTATTTCTGCCCTCAGCCAGCAATCACCAAAAAGTCTGTATCTTGTTGAAAAACCAGGGTGTGGAAACTAAGATGCTAGAGCCTTCAGCAAGAGGGAATTTCGGGAGCCAGCGTATGTGGATGGGAACTGGGCACTTTGCAAAGTTTTCCTGTATTTTTTTTCAAACCAGACATCATCACGTGAAGGAAACTCAACGTGAAATGCCAGCAAGTGGTCTTCCGGAGCGTGAGGCAGCTTCAAACAGGAACTTCAAAAGGAAACGGTTCTCCTCCTTTTAGTGGAAGAAGAGCTCTGCAACCTGAAAGTAGCCGAACGTCTATGCAAATAGCTCATTCAGTGATCATTTGGCTACAAATCTCTGGCTAACGAGTTTGTCTTTCCATCTTAAACTGTATCCTCCCAAGCCGCAAAAATCCCCAAAGCCTGGAAACTTCAAGGTTGTGCACAGTTTTGGGGAAAAACACAGTAGCAGGTGAAATATGGAATATGTTGAAAGTGTGACAGAACTGAAATTGCCAGAAATGGCTGTCAGACAGAAAATTTTGCCTCGCTTTCTTGGTCCAATAGGGTCATTTTCAAAGTTAATTGCTTCTTAGCATAAGCTTGTCAGAAGTGAGCCCTAGACCAGGACTGAAGGCTCTGAATTGTGTAATAATTTTCGTACTGATTCTTTATGTCTTCATATTTAAATTAGGTTGCCATAGAACTCCTGATCCTGATCCTGCCAGAGTGCTCGAGACAAAAGGAGACTTAGGGCAGAGCTTAGCACCTTCTTACCGCATGGCTTCCGAGATACGGCTTTCTTCACTCTGCATCAAAAGCATCGGAGATAATTTCCACTACAGTTGTGCTTGCTTGTCTTCCTCGCATTTCTGTGGGATCCACACGCTCAGGGAGGAGGAGAGAGCAGGCTGGCCCCTCAAGCAGGTGGTTGGCTTTGCAGTGCCCCACACAGACTTCTTTCTCTTGTAGCTCTCTGAAGGGACTCAGGGAGCGAGGTCCATGGCTGGGAAGAGGAGTGTAGACCAGCTGCGCTGTGCTTGAGCCGGCTATGGGGTTGTCCACGACTGTTGTTCAAGAGAAGGCCTGGCCATCTCCTCCTTGGATGTGAGTAGCCCATCTGGCACCGGTACGCATCACCTACACGTTCAGCCCTTCAATCCCTTTCACAAGTACTCATCTGCAGCACACCACTCTGCTTTTTGGCCTTCTCCTATGCTTTTCTCCACAGAAGGAGTGATTTGAATAAACACCTTAGCCCTCAGCTGGCAGCAGCCAAAGCAGGCTGAGCAGCATGCAAGGAGTACGGACAGAAGTGCTGGTCCCTGTGGCAGATCCACCTTGTCTCAAGGCTGCCCTCCAGACTAGACTTCCTTGAGAGTGCATGGACTCAACTGTCCAGAGCTGGTGGGAATCCATGGTGTACAGGAGATACTCAGGGGTGTGGACAGCATGAGCTGTTCACGAACAGCTAGATGGTCAGAAGGCTAGGCAGGACTGTGTTTAGAGCCGGTTTTTAACAGAGCAGGGAGAACAACCGACAAAATTGGAGTTTTTACCTGTGACCAATGTACACTTTTCTGGCTCTGCCACTTGGGTGACCCTGGGTGGCCTTCCCCCTCACTTCCTACCTGGCTCTCCACCTCCTGTAACAGTGCTGGGGTTGAAAGTCCAGGGAAGAAATGTGAAACAGGCATTATCAATATCTGTGAAGGACGTGTGTTACAGGAGGTTGCAACTTATGTAGCAACAAGGTTTTCCTCTGCAGAGACTGTGAGTCCAGCACTGCAGGGGTTAATGGAAACCTAGGGTTTTTTGTCTGTCTGTTTGTTTGTTTCAGATTGCATCAAGAACTGGTTGACAGCTGCTGCAAAACTGCTGTGTATGGATGCTCACCTGTCACCCACAGGTGGGGGACGCCATCTCAGCCTGTGACATGCCCCATCCTCAGGAAGCAGGTATCTTTTTGTTCTCCATTTTCCCATGGATGTCAGATTAGCGGTGGGTTTTGGCATGCTGCCTCATCTGGATGTGTGTGTTTGTGGTGAGTACCGTAGGCCAAGCCAGGCTAGCTCCTGCTGTACCAGCAGGCAAATGGAAATCCACGGAGCAAAGTGTCCCTGGCTGCTTGCTCCTGCCCCGTGCTGGCAGCGCCCGACCCCTCTGCCCTGACAGCTAGTCTGCTCCTGGGAGTGCTCCCTGCCCCGGTCAAGTCAGATGAAGGCTGCTTATTGTCATAAATCATGAGTCTTTGCTGTCTTAGCGAGAACATGGGGATGCAGGTTTCACACATGCGTGAGCCAGGGATTTCATGTGCTGCATGTACTGAAGCTGGCTGGCCGGGAACCTGGTGAAGCTGCTTGGTTAAGAGCACGTCAAACATACCAATTTGGTATTAAAAGCAAATACCTAGATCTTAAGAATGGTTTAGATCATTAGCACATCTAAAAGCACCTCAGGAAACAGGACTGCCTCGGGCCTTCAGTAGCCATCTAGTCTATCCTTCTGCTCCAAGGCAGTATCAATTAGACGTAAACCATTTGTAACAGACAGTTTGCTTGTCTGCTCCTAGAAACCTCCAGTGACAGGGATTCAATGAGCACCCCAGGCAATCCCATCCAGTGTCTCACAACGCCTGGAGTTAGCAAACTTCCCCTACGCTCTGGTCTGAGCCTTGCTTGCTGCAGGTGAAGGTCACTGCTCCTTGTCCTGCCTGTGATGGAAAGCCTGCTCCCTGCACATCTGCAGCAGCGTGGCTGAAGGCCGCAGTCCTAATTTGTCTCAGTCTTCTGTTTTCCTTTCTCACCTCTCTAAGCAATGTCCGTTTGTGGTGTTTTCTAGGCACCCCTCCCCTCCTGGATCATTATTCTACCCCAGACTTACTGAAAGTTATCAACTGTTTTTTTTGGCATGGTGTTAGATGCCAAACACAGGACTCAGCAGCGCTGAGTTGCTCACTGTCTAATAAATGATGCTCACTTACCTATGTCAGTCGAGTGTCTACCTTTTCTCACCACAGCATGATATTGTCCATGCAGGTTAAGTCTGGAACCATCGCACCTAAGTCTTCCTGCGGAACTTCTGGTGGATGGGAAGACCAAGAGCCACAGAAGTAAATGGCTTGTGCACAGTGTCCCCCCAGAACCCAGGCAGGGGTGGGAACAGGCAAGAGGAGGCTGCTTTTAAGGAACTGTGTCAAAAGCAGGGAAGAGAGGCAAGGATGCAAACAATGGGGGTGAAGAGAAAAGCCTGTAGGCTAACTGTAGGTTTTCTCCATGTCAGAGTTGCAGCCTGTTTCCAACCCATCTTCCCGCATCCCATCCCAACCAGGAGCTTTCACTGTTTGCTCCATACAAAACCAAACTATTCAAGCATTTGCACCCTCCAGAAGCCCACTAGGTGACGAAGGCTGTACAACACCACACTAAACGGGGACCTTGGTTCACTCAGATGCACACCTGGAGTCTTCTGTGGGTGGTTTTGTCCAGTCTGTGCTGGAGCAGGGTTGAGACAAGGTGGACACATATGGACGTGTCAGCACTGACTGACGTGTCTCTGTGCTGTGCTCCTGCAAGATCCCTGGCAGAGCAGAGGCTCCTCCATCTCTGACATGGCACTAGCTCAGGCAGCACCGTGTTGAGCTCGGGGTGGTCACGGCAAAGTCACAACAGCACCAGCCCAGCCTCAAAGCCCAGCGAGGATTTTGAGACACATGAGGGTGGCAGAAAGGCGATGAGCATGCAGGGCCATGAAGGCTTTGAGCATAATGCTCCTTACCAGTTTCCACTTACATTGAGAGTGCAGCTCTTTTCTTCTAATCACTGCCAACACAGGGCATATTTCCTGACTGTTTCCTTTTCCAAGGAGTGGTCCAGTTAGGCAAGCTGCTCTCAGCAGTGTGCTGCTGCTCACCGTCTCATTGAAAGCCAGATCTCTTCCAAGTGAGAAAGTCTGGGTTTGAAGAGAGGCACCATCTTTTTTTTTATTGTTGTTTTTTTCCTTAGTGCCCTATTGTTTGGCAGGCTCTAACAATGCCTGCTCCCACCTGCACAGCATCCACGTCTGGGAGGAAGGCGTACCCCAGCGAGAAGAAGCGCCGGGCTGTCATCTTGGCGGCGGGCACACAAAAGCCGCGGGAGGCACTGCTGTCAGGAGCGGAGGGGACGTGGAGCCCTGCAGCTGTCACGCTCGCAGTGATGCTCCCTGCTCACGCACCTCCTACCATCCGCTCTCATCGGGGTTCGAGCTGTTTCCCCCTCCCTCTGCTTGTCACTGGTGAGCCCCTGGGAACGCTAATGCCGTACCCTGTCATCTCCGGCAAATTGCTCCCTCGTATGAACAAGGAGCTCTGCTTTGAGCTAGGTTCAGCAGGAAGCTTCCTACCACTAATTAGACAAGCTTTGGGTCTCGGTTTGGGTGTTGTCGTTCCATTCCTTTTCGTGCCCAGAAAGTCCATCTGCAGCAGTGAGCCGACTCCCTCACCCCCAGGGGGTAATTATTTATGAACGCACCACAGAGACCAGGATGCACTGAAAAATGATGAAGCCAAGCGCTTGCCTCCTGCACCGTGCGGCTGTTGTGGGAGTCGTTCTCGCTGCACACCGGGAGGATGGGACACAGCCCTTGTTAAAATGGGTAGACCACCTAATTGCTTCCTCTGGGGAAAAACAAAAAAACAAACAAACAAAAAAAAACCCACCAAACATCCCTTTCAAAATCTTCATCTTTCAAAAGAGCAGGCCAAAAATAGCTATATATAAAGATGCATACATAGATATTTACATGACTGTAATTAATGCATACTCACTAGCACGTGCACACAGGCATTAGACAGAGAAAAGAGACAAAGGTATCTCAAGTATCTTCTGGATGGTGCAAGACAGCACGCAGGACAGTGGTGTGGTGCTAGGGAGGGTCCCCTTGTGCCCTGCTGGACAGCCCCTGCCTTGCTGCCCCTTTGCCATCCTGCAGTGCCACAGCCCCTGCGTGCTCCCATCTGTGCTCCCACGTGCCAGCACCTTCAGGCTCACGCAGGAGAGAGGGTGATCAGCCTGTGTTTGCAATATTTCACGGTGTTTATGTTCTAAAAAAAGCAGGAGCTGTAGGCTTCTCTGCAGAGGGCATGGGAAGGAGTCCACTCAGCTCACCACGTGTCTTGGAGCACTGCTACCAGTACTGTGCCCACTGATTCGTACTTCTCAGGGGGAGCTGAGACTGGCAAGTGGTGTGTCCAGCTGAAACCTTTACGTCCTATCAAACACCCACATATCCCAGATGCACGAAGTGGTGCAGTCACTGCCCTGCAAGAGATATGGCATCGCATTTTGAATGAGGAGGGGACCTTGACCCAGTAATTGTCTTCTGTTGTGCAGTAAGTGCTGACAGTCGTGGCTTCAATATGTGATGGGGAAGTGTGTTGTGAATCCATCACTGTTTTGTTATATGAACAGTCCATTTCTGGTCCCTTGATGAATCTGTTCTTCTACAAATTTGCCTAATTGAGCTAAACTGTGGGCACTCACATCCTCCTATGTTAGGTAAGATATTCCACCACTCGACTGGACTTAGGGTGAAGAAACACCTTTCAATTATTTCAACCTGCCTCTTGCTAGTTTCATTTAATGGCCTGCAGCTCTTTTATTGGAGGAGAAAATGAAAACCTTTTCCCATTCATCACCTTCATATCATCATCACTTTACAGACCTTCAGTATGCCCCCATGTGCTTTCTCTTTTGCAGGAAAGAGAGTCCCAGGAACATTTATCAACATTAAGTTTTAGCTGCTGTTTTATTGCCCATTCCCTCTGCAACTCTTTGCATTTGGCTTTCATTTTACTACAGCTGTTAACTTGAACCTTCAGAGCTGAAGAATTAGAAATCTAACTCATGTACACTGCAAGCGAGAGCTTTTCTGCCATGTTGTCAAACCACTTCAAAGCAGGAGACTTTGGACCTTTTTGACAATGTCCCCAAGGAGAGCTTAACCCATAACTCTCAGCAGAAACTCCTGCGGATGTCAGAAACAGCCAGCCCCAGGCTGAGGGTTAAGCCTCACGCCTTAAGATGGAGAGGCCTCGCTCCTGGTAGTTGATGCCTTTAGAGGAGGTGCAGGGGACTGGTCAAAACACCTGGATGCATGTTCACAGCATCACAGCATCACAGCCTGGCTGAGGTGGGAAGGGACCTCTGGACGCCATCTGGTCCTCGCCCTGCTCAAGCAGGTCACCCAGGACCATATCCAGGTGGCTTCTGAAGATCTCCAAAGGAGGGAGACTCCACAACCTCTCTGGGCAACCTGTGCCAGTGCTCTCACCTTTTTTCAGCTTTGCTGTAGAGCAGGGTTAGAGCCACCTGCACTGCACTGTGCCACTGTGATGCAGGCAGGGCCTTAGCTTGCCACACTTCTCAGAGGAAAGAGGATGCTTTCTGCGCTGCCACTGGGTCATGGAGCTTAAAAGCCTTAAATCAGGCTGGTATCAAAGGACAGCTGCCCATAAGTTAGCTGCAAAAATAAATTTTTTGACCCAGAATACAGTTATTATGTTACTAGGTTTACAGTGTCATGAGCCACCAGAGCAAAAGGAACATACGTTTGTGAAGGCTTATAAATAAGATGTTTACAAAATAATAATAATAATAATGATAAAAAAAAATAAAAAATGAGGCAGCAGCACTTACATGAGCCTTTGCTTCTCTCTCTCTGCACCCAAATTATGGGAGAGGAGAATGAGGTAAATGCTGAGCTGTGAATTCCTGAGCCACCCAGCCTGTTACTAATTACCATTATTAAATATTGACACAGTGAGTGCACACAGAGCTCTCAGCAGAGATCTGTACCCTTCTGTGGCAGCAGCAGCGAAAGCCAGGCAGAGCAATAGCTCCCAGAGCATTGACATTGGGAGACCCTGATCCATCCTGCAGTTTATGTCCCCTGGGGGCTGCTAGCACCTGGGGGAGCTGGCACAGTTGAGCGAGGGGCTGGCAGGGGTCAGGAGTTTCCTGACCCCAAATCGTTGCTTTTGGGATTGCCCCGGCTGCCGTCACCAGCAGCTGGTAGGGCGAGTGGGACGGTGTGGAGCCCAGAGAGCAGAGGCAGCCCAACGGGATCTGCTTCAACACAGCAACGAGAGGTTGCTGCTCAGGAAGATTTAGCCCAAGAAAGAATGACCACCAGGGCGTGGGAGGCTCTGGAGGCTGCAGCTCTTTCTCCTCTCCCCTCCTTTCGCCGCGCTGCCGGTTAGTGTGCTGGGCTGCGCGCCAGGGACTCAGATGCACTGCTGCGTGGTTCTTCCTCCCCGTGTCACGGCTGTGTCCAGCGCTGATTTTGCCCCTGGTCATTTTTTACTGCAGCAGCTGACTTGGCCACAAGCGAAAAATAAAATACGATCCCCCACATCTGCCCAAATCCAGCCGCAGCCCTGGGCTCCTTCTCCTCTGAGAACAAGCAGCGATATTTGCCAAGCTTTCTTGCATCCCTGGTGTCCGCCAGCCAGCACCCTGTTCCTCTGTCACCAGATCTTCCCCTTTATCTCTTCAGATAACATTGGGCAGCCACAAAAGCTAGGAAGAGTCTGCACCAGGCTGGCACTCCTTTGACAGCAGAATGTTCATGGTTTTTGTTCAACCCTTGTCCTGCGCTAAGCTTTTTCACGAACACTGCCTGCACTTAAGCGAAGAACAGCCGCTGCTTGTAATGTGAAGCTCTAACAAGCCCCCATTTTGTGGGTGAGCTTTGCTGTCCTGATGCCGGACAGAAAAGTGCTTTCAAGCACAATTATTTGATTTCAAAAGCAATTGAAAGGGGAGGTATCGTCTGATATGACATTTTCAGGAAATCACCAGTGAAGCCAGGTTGCATACTAACACAAACTGTTGCAGGGCACGGATTTCTCCTGGCTTTGCCTCACCACAGCTTTGCCCCCACCTGCAGCGGGGTGAGGAGAGGCTGGGGGGACCACTTGGGCTCCGGCTTCCCCCCCCCAGCAGCCAGGCTGGGGGAAGAGGGAAGGGTTACGCTGCAGCTCCTTTCCCCATGGGAGGTCAGAAACTGCAAAGGTGGATGGATGGAGGCAAGGGACTAGGGGCAGGACGTGCTGGTGGGGATCCGTTATCCCCTTCCGTGGTAACCTGTGCTGGAGGTAGCCCATGTCAGGAGTTAGCATCACCCCTTGGCCCCCTGAAAGATGCTCACAGTAAGTCCTTATTTGGGATGCGGAGAGGAGAAGACAGGCCACAATGTATTTATTATATATCCCAGGCATAGTCAACAAGCTGTTAATTATCGGGCTGTATCATATACAGCTGTAGCATACATGGCTTATATGGGAAACTGTTGTTTAAACAAAATATCAGGGATGATATTCCTTTGGCTTGCGGTTTGCTTGCACTTTAGCATGAGCCTGGTACTCTGCCAGTTAACCACAGCTGAGCTGCGGCTGCTGGGGAGATGCCTGGCCCCCAGGTTTGCAGGGGCACCAGTGGGGACAGGGGAGCTGGTCTCACTGTCCCCAGGCTCCAGGTGAGCTGCTGAGGGTCTTATTGTAACTCAGACCTAGGTCCCACGCATCTGGCCTGGATCGTATTTTTTTAGCATCCAAGAGTTGCTTGGTGGCTGGCAGCAAGAGAAAAGCTTACCCGGTGTGAGTGATGGGGATGGCAATGAGGGAATTTGTAGGGAGACAAAGAAACACACTTTGTCCTATTTTCTCCAGGTCCTTCTGTGACCTTGAGACAACCGAAAGGAGCTTCAATTCTATGCGTGCTCTTTTAATGATATCTTAATATTCAGTAATTAGCATAGTTGAGATTTCAAGCAGTTGCAGATTTGTTGTTGTTCATGTATAGCCTCAGCCTGCAAGTCAGGGTCAGTTGCAACGCAGAACAAACGTCCTTGTCCACAGACAAACATCAGTGAGGTAGGCACAGGAGACCTGACAGACCGTCTCTTAGGCAGTGATTTGGCTTGCGTTTCTTTCAGCAGTGGCTTCTTCCTTTTCTATGCATTGCCCCTTAGAAATATCCCCTTGTTGTTCCATCGAGTTCTGGTTTGGGGCCAAAAGGTGAACCAGCCTGGAGACCAGACAGGTTAGAAACAACCTTGTGTGTATGGCAGGTTGTTGGAGGCAAATCAGACCTCCAGTCCTGTTTCTTGTGGACCTGAACAAACATTCTGACTGGCACAACTGAGAGAGCGGGGCTGGGGAGAAACGGATGTCCAAACTGCAGGATGAAGTCCTGAAGGAGCAAGACTGCCTCCAAAACGTGCCTCCAAAATGTGCCTCCAAAATGTGCTGTCCCATCCACGTGCAGGTGCCATTGGCCACTAACGCTGCTGTTGCTGCTGTGTGCATGCAGGGGCTGCCGGTTACGCACATCCCTCACAGTCTGCATTGGCAGTGCAGTAGTGTATGCACTCTAACTACTGAAAAATAGCAACTGCGAGTACATCCGCTGAGGAGCTGAGTGTGTGCAGGGAAGGCAGCAGCTCAGATCATCATCCCAAACCTCATTGCTATTTGATACCCAGTGATTCTTTTCCCTAGTTCCTGTTTTCTCTCATTTTACTTCCATTTCACTTAATAAATTGCATAACAAAGAACTTCCAGCTTATTCATGGAAATGTGTAGCCACAACTTTAATTATTGAAAGACTAGCATGGGTTAAGAACAGCTGATCTGAATTTTCTGATGAAATGCACCCAGATTTCAATCTCTTCTTGAGAATTGCTAAATAATTGGCAGTAACATACTTGTATAAATCAAGTACCTACCATCCACCTGAATTTTATCATCCTTCTTTCAAATCACCTTGCTCTTCTGCTTGCCAGGGTAGAAACTTCGAATCCTTAAGTTCAGTCTGTAAAGCTGTTCATGGGTTGGCACAGGGTGTGAGCCAAGATAAATTTTGTTCCAGGCTATCTGTCACTTCATGATCCGTCTCTCTAACAAAGCCAGAAGCAGATGTTACGTTAAGGTATCTATGGCACATCCGCTCCTATAAATGCATCATTTACAGTGGAGACTTCTATGGATGTCAAGAGGCATGTTTGTATTTATGGGACTCATTGAATAAAAAGAGGGAAAACTCATTTCCTGTTTTGAAATGATTTTCAATTCTATCAAAGGGAAAACTGCCCCGTGGAGCTGACTAGCTGCCTGCCATTTTACACACACAGCTTTCCTATTTAGCCATTAAGCAGATTATTCTCTGCTGGATGGATGTGTCATTCCTGTTAATGTTAATGATAGTTCCACATATGCCATGACAGAAGAAATGCCAAACTACGTGAACCGTTTACTCCCTAAAGGGAAATGCGACTCCTTCAAGCAATGTAGGAATCTGACAGCAAAGTGTGGGAGCCTGAGAAGAGCAGAGAGAGCTTCTGGCAGGGATGAGCTGCGGGGATATTGCTCTGCCGGCTTTGGCAGCAAAGCCGACCAAAGTCGTTCCCACCCATGGACACCCCAACCCTGGACCCTTGGGCTGCAGTCCCCTGCTCCCCACGTTGAAGCAGCGCAATGGCACGTGAGCTCCTGCCACCACTGAGGGTTAAAACAGCCCTTCAAAGGAGACCGGGCTGCCCTTCTTGTTGGTTTGTAACCCAGCTCCTTTCACAGCTCCACAGAGAGCTGTGCCACTGTCACCGGGGAGCAGCAGCTGTGGTCTGAGGCCAGGGATGAGCAACGAGGGCAGGGCTGGAGAGGAAGGTCCCTACGCTGGCACACGGTGCACGTCTGTGTCACCTCCTCGTGGTGCCAGCGCGGCTCACGTAGCTGTCTGTACGTGAGCTCTGCCCTCACTGCTGCTGATCCCGGCAGGGCCAGGGTGAAAGGTGGCTTCTCCCCCAGCCTTTGCCCAGTCTTTGGGCGCATTGCCTGGTCCTTGTGCGCTGCCACCGGGCTTGTCAGGATCAGGGCCAGGTCATTTGAGGAGCATCCCTGTCGCCTGCTCTCCAAGGCACCTCTGGCAGTCATGTACATGTGTTTGCAGAGAGAACCAGGGCAGGGGACTCCACGAACCACTAGCTCCTGCAGACAGAAGGAAAAGGCTTCACCAGAACATCTTTAGAAGTTCTCTGTGCAGCAGCACAAGTTGGTTAGGCAGCCAAAAAGAGCAGGAACTGGCTGAAAATCACCTCTTAGATTCACTGCTAAGCTGAAGAGGAGGCTGGGATTTTGCTCTCTACACTTCTACAAGGCTCTTGTAACTGCTGAGCTATGTCAGTAAAATCAGCTTTAACCACGTGCTCTTTTCCCACACAAATTTCACTCTCAGCAAGCTTATCAGTAAATAAAAACAGTGGCACACTTAATAGCCTGAGCACTAACTTGCCAAGGGGTCAGATCTACTGCGGAGGAGCTGAATGTGTCCTGCTCAGTTCATTCCCAGCTGGTACAAACCCAGTGTGCCAGTGGGCTTCCCCAGTAACAGCCCAGCTTGCGATGCTTCTGCTCCCTGCACTTCTCCACAAAGCAGGTATTTCTTCACTTCAAGAAGTAAAGAAAGCGCTTCCATTCCCGAGGTAACCCTCACGGCGTGAATGCAAGCACACTTCACACGGTGTTGACGGAATGCAGTCACAGCACAGGGGAGATATTATATGAGGCTTTTCCTGCTTCTACATAGAAATAGTCTCCTGATTGTTGTCTCCTCCCCACGTAGGGTTTTCCTCCATGGGTGAGTCTGGCCTAATTCGCATGGGGCCTCTCATATGGTACCAATAGGATGTAAAAGAGAAAATAGCCGGGAGGGTCCGCATTGCACTTCTGGCAAGTCAAACTCTGCAAGCCCTGTTTGGCTTCCCGTGACCTGCTCCTTGGGAACTGCCACACCTTGCAAAGTCCTAACGTGCTGCTGTGGCTGAGACAGCCCCAGGCACGATGCTGCTGCTCACTGGGTGCATGCGGTGGCTGCTGCCGATGTGTTTGACCTGCTCTTCTGGCTGGCTCAGCGTGGTGAGCCCCGTGCCCGCTCTGCCGGCCTAGGCTGGCTACAGCTTGCTGTAGCAGCAGCAGCAGCTGCAGCTTGTCCTCTCCGCAGTGGGACAGAGAAGAAAATGAGAGAGCAGAAGAACAGAGTGAGAAAACCTCTCCAAGGAGACTTCACGGAGAAATGCCTGCCCCAGCTAGCAGGGAAAGGCTGTGCTGTTGGTCGGGGAGGCGGTGAACTGCGCTATGAGCTGTACGGAGTGCTTTCCTGGGGTTTCCAGTGGAGACGTCAGCAGAGTCCATAGCTGTGGGAGCACCGTCGTCCATTCAGAAGCACGTGGCCACCATCGCCATGAAACCCACAGGTTCACCTATGCACGGCCAGCAGCAGCCAACTTCACCTGTGCAGGCTGGCCGCTGGACAGGTGAGTGATGGCTATGTACTCTGCTGGTACCACGTGCTGTAAGACCTGCGGTCATCAGCAGTGGTGGGTGCCGATGGCTGGGGCCGTGTGGAGTCTTCTCGCCGCCTACCTGCATTCCGCACTCTTCTTCAGTGCTGACCTATAGAAAGAGCAATTTTTTCGTGGTGCTGTAGGACAAGTTTAACGAGGCAAATGGAGATGGATCTGGAGAAATTCAGGCTGCTTGAAATTTTTCAGTTGCAAAGGCAAAGGAGAGCAGCTTATTGAGGCAGAGGTTCAAGGACCTGCAAGTCTGCATGAGCCACCCATTGGACATCCTGGCTTCTGTGGTAGTAGTCAGAAATGTTATCCAGTAGCCCTTCCACTTTTATGCTAAGAAAAGCATTTTTACATGGAGACAGAGGACTTGGGATTATAATACCTTTTGTGTAATTTGCTCGCTTGTCTAAACATTCAGTACAACAGCATGTGTCAAGCCACTGCAGGTACGGCAGCATTTGTTGCTTTTGCTTTGATTGAATTATCTCTCAGCATCATTGTCCCACTGTTTCTCAGCTCTTAGCCTGGGTGAGCGCTGTGAGCTGTGGGCCTGGGCAGGTCCCGTGTCCATGGGCAAGGCTTGCCATGCACTGTACAAGCAACCATGCCACAGGGCCTGTGGCAGGAAAGAAACCTTGTTAGGAAGGAAAACATGATTTTATTGTTCTGGAAGAACAGCTGGTGATGAAAGCGCCAGCGGCGTGATAACGCGTGTAAGTCCGTGAAGCATGCAAACGGGTGCGGTGAGA
Organism: Chauna torquata; assembly: GCA_013399475.1. Lineage (NCBI taxonomy): Eukaryota > Metazoa > Chordata > Aves > Anseriformes > Anhimidae > Chauna > Chauna torquata. Next base: position 473,914 of record VXAL01011842.1, read on the forward strand.
AGGTACGAGGGGCTTCAGCCACAGGGCTGCAGCAAGGCCTCGCCCAGCAGCCAACAGCCGTTTCTGTTGGGCGTGCTGGCGGGACGGGTGCGGAGCACTGCGGCTGCGAGCCTGTGCCTAGGTGCAAGGGTTTGGGTGCACGAAATGCTCTTTTTCCTGCCGAGGCAGAAGATGCAGTGGTAGGGAAGCAGCTCCTGGAGCGGGCGTTTGTCTGTGCAGGACCAGGCGTGGAGCACCGCACTGGGGATGGTGAGGGGGAAGAAGAGGTGCAGGAGAGTGACTGCTGCTCAGAGGTACTTGCTACAGCCTCGTTTGCCTGCCTGTCTCTCCATCGACAGCTGCGATGTCTCCATGTCCACTTCTGTCACATGCTCTGGCCTAGCCTTCTTCACAAGGCCATCAAGCCTTCTTCAGTCTCACCTCAGGTCAAATTGTCCCCCTTCTCCACCAGTCCTGTGTCATCATTGTCTGTCAGTCCCTCCATTTCTCCTCTTTACCATTCCCTTCCCTCATCTCAGGTGCACTGCCACTCCTGAACCACATACCATGGTGAGGTGGGGTCTCTGACCTCCCAGATGCCTCCTCCTTGGCTCCTTCCCTCCATCTCAAGATGCAGCCTGCTGGCCAGACGTCAATGCAGCTGCTCCTCCAGGGCTGGCTGTGTCGGCTGCCAACCCTGTGAAGGAAGAGAAGGAACAAGCTGCTGTTCATTGCTTGGTTCCAACAGTAAAAAAGACTGCATTTTTTTTCAGAAACATCCCCCCTCCCAGTTTTGAGATGCTAGCTTCAACACCTCCTAGGAGTTTCTGAAGCCCCTGGAGATGGTAAGTCTATCTCTAGCTGCCCTCTTGAGCTCTTCTGTGTGCTGATGCATGAAACCAGGTTCTCAGGGCTCAAGGCACGTGCCTTTGCTGATCTGCTGCTGTGCTGCAATCTATCTATTTCAAGGGACGCTGCATGGGGCCAGTTATCTAATTAACTGCTCACGTGTGCTGCGTACAGTTCAGGGAGCACTGATGAAGCCTGGCTGGTGACTGCATTACCGGTTCTGCAGGTAGTGCCTTCCCTCCCTTTTTTTGATGATGCAACCAAGAAACTACAAAGCCTAAAGGAATTTAGCAAGAGCCATACCGCGGTAGTTCCCAGAAAGGTGCCTTCTGCTATCTGGCAGAGCTGGAAAAACACACACTGCTGCTCCAGGAGGAGGCAGGGACCAGGAGGAGGGCTTGCCACACAGCTGGAGAGGCCAGAGCAAGTACTTTGCTATCCCATTGTACATCTCCAGCTCACGGCTTGCTACACCATAAAGCTGCCTTGCACTCAGGCTCACACACTTCACGGAGGTGATAAAGGGTCCAGGGGTCTATACTTTGTAATTTGTGCTGTGCATAAATAATTCTGGCGTGGTCTGCTACAGCGGCAACACAAAACTTACAGAAGAGATGTGGCCACCTTGGGCTCTGCAGCTGGGAAGCCCATTTAGAGCAGGATGACCCACCAGCATCCTTTGTCGTGAGCCCTCAGTGGAGCACAAACTGGCAGGCTTGGCACACACAGCTCGGTGCTGCCACTCCCCATTGCTGCTGCGTGACTCACAGCCAGCTCGAGACCTTCTCTGATAAAGGTTCTGCAGCAACAAAAGGAAAGACAGCAAACAAGAGAGAGAATACTAAAAACCTTCAAGAAGAGCCAACATAAAAATTGCCTGACTTTTTTATTAACCAAAAGGGACGGTGTGATGGGATAAAAACTGGCACTGATTTTCTATATGAATCCTCGGCGTTTCAAGCACAATATGTCCTCCTTAATGAAGCATATGAGTCCCAGTTCTCAACAAATGCCTTTGCTGGAGCTGAGTGTATTGTCCGTAAGGATGCAGAGAAAAATGGAGACCCGTGCTTCGAGGGTGGCCAGCAAAACAATGAGGAAAAAATGCAGCCACAGTTCTGGGCATGTTGACCAGGAGAAGAACTGTGGAGAAAGAGGCCATTTTTGCCAACTGCGCTCACAATTCTCTAGCCTGCAGCTGTAGCTGGGGAGGGGGTGAGCAGTACATAGGGTGAATGCACGCTCGCATCCACTCAAGATAACACCACTCAATGCTGAGAAATGTAACACCAGCTCTGTACTCGTGCATGCACTGACAGTGCCCTACAGGTGAATGCAGCGCTGGTGTCTGATCTCCCCTCCAAGGGTGCTTGCTGCAAGGCCAAGTGTTTCCAGGGGCTGGCAACAAGAATTGGGGTCTTGGTCTGGGCTCTGGCCCAGCTCCAGGATTTCTGGCACATGCAGGGTAGGACTTATCACTCATGGTCTCCTCAGTGCCCTCTAGCCTAAGTGCCTTGTGCCAAAACTTTGACCCTCTCCTGGTACTGTGAAGAGGTGAACAGAATAACATAGGACATGGAGTGGCTGTCTGCGACTGGCTTGTCAGCCTCACGTTGTCTGAATGTGGCACAGTCTGGCTCCCTTCCATGGTCACTTCAACCTCAGAAGCTGAGAAGGTCCAGGAGAAACACAGCACTATCTCCAGTCCTGGGCAGAAGTGATGGTGCCCACGCGAGGTAGGTTGGGAGCAGACCGATGCGAACAGCAGCAAAGCCACTGCAATGCTGGAGCACAGGGGCACCCACGCCAAACATGACTGCAGTGTAGCTTACACTGATATGACATTGCTTCTGAAGCCAGTAGTCATAAAATCTTCCCCTGCCACTGGCCGGTGGTAACAAGACAGAGGGTTGTGCCACATGGACACCATAGCTTGTACCTTCTCCCTGGAAGGACGGGATGCAGATCTGGCTACAGCTTTCCACAACACTTCTGCAGTCCTCCACGGAAAGGTGGAAAGGAAGAAGCTGATATTCCTGTTCCATAATTTAAAGAAAAGCAAAGCCTGGAGCTATTCTTCTGCCTCATGAAACAGGACAAACCCAAAGCCACCCAACCACGCAGCTTGGAGACCTCACAGTATGTATGCAAGGGAACTAGGTCAAGCAGTGCTTTAATCAATAGGGTCCCCAGTTCACCAAGCACTGGCCTTTAAGCATCAGCTTAAGCCTTTTGCTCACACCCTTTGGTGCATGGGGCTTGTTTTTAAAGCACACTTCTCCCCAACGCTGAAGTGATGATATCCTAATGAATAGTGAGGGGGCTGTTCACTTTTCTTTATTTAAACACCAGTCAAACACTTTGGCTCAATGGCTTTTCAAGGTGTACGAAAGCTAGTTCTCCTGCCTTCCTGAGTGACTCACGTAAAGCACCAGCCGTGCTCACGGTGCGAGAAAGGCCTCCTCCCCAGAGGTGGCCAGGATGCGGTCCAGCTGCAGCCCCAGGTGGGATGGGTTCCACCAGGACTAAGAGGTGTAGGCACCAGCTCCCACCATCCAGAGCAACTTTGACAATGCCACCACCCATCTTCAGGCTGCTTCAGTCCCCTCCTCCACATGGTCTTTCTCCATGGCAAGCTCTCAGCCCATCCCTCTCCACAGCAGGGCTTTCCATCCCAGATGCTGACTGCTGCTTTCCCAGCCTGACCTCTTCTCCAGCAAGACCTGAGGTTGCAAGAGACCAGAAGCAGAGTCTTGCAGGCTTAGCAGCGAAGCTGTTTTTATCATCCCTGCAATGCTTAAGTCGATTGAAAATTTAGGCTCTGCTGACCTCTAGGGGACTACTATAAAATCCCGAAGCATAAAGCCTTGAAAGCTCGTCGTACGCTACAACACTTTCACACGCTCTGTGGAGGAGCCCTGCGGAGGGTGTAACAAAGCTGACATCCACTTCTGGGCCCTTCAGCACTGCTAAGGCCGTAAATAAAACCTGGCCCAAACACTCCCTCTTCCACCACACCATTACAGCTCCGATATCTTGAGAAAAGTGCGCAAGCAAGGTAAGGTCTTTACCGAGAGAGATTACCTGCTGCCAGACTGCCCCATATAACTGCTGCTTTTATTTCAGCATGGAGAAGCACTTGGAAGCTTGAACGCTTGTTTGCTTTCTCCCCCTGCTGCATCAGTTTGGCTAGTAAAAGGTATTACACCCTTTTCTACAAATCTTGCTTCAGTTTTATCACCACAACAACAGCACTACGCAGTGAAAAGCACAGATGCATACACCTAGGCACTGGAAATAAAGTAAAATGTACTTTTATATTGCATTTGATCCCTCACTAAGCAAGTGGTGGAGGCATGAATCTTTTTGTAGAGAAGAAGGAACATGAAGACTTGGAGAAAGAAAGTGTTAATTCTGATGTGCTCCTTAAAACAGCACACAAACCTGTTAAGGAGGGGTAACTCTGCATTTCCCAACCGATTCTGCTTGGTGACAGCTCTGGTGGGAGACACTGCATTAGGCAGGAGCTTACAGAGACAACACAAAATACAGACCTCCAGTGGATCTGTTTTCCTTGATACAAAGCCAAAATCCAGCAAAGCCCTGGGATAGCCTGATTTCTTGAATTGGGGAAAGAGCGAGGCAGCTCTGGAGAGCTGGAGTACAGACAGACCTGGATGGTGGCAAAAGCCATGCATAGAGCAGAGTGCCCCCAGTTGCAACCACCACCTTGCATTGGGCTCCCCAGCTCCAGAGCAGGGCAGCTCGTTGGCCCTTGGCTGAGGTCTGTGTTAGTGGAGAGCCACGAACCAAACTGTTAAAGTTCACTTGAGCTTCTGAAGCAGGAAGAAGTTCATCCAGCAGACCTGAGCGGGCAGTGGGCTCCAAGTAGCTGAAGACAGGCTGGGACCATCGCCTCTTCCACAAGAGCAGCTGTATCTGTAAGAGGACAGTAGCCAGTGCCCAAATGTCTCGGTGGCTTCCACCATACCCAGGTGTCCCTCAAGAGGTCGTGGAGCTTGTGCTGCTGGGACGATCCACCAACAGAAGGGCGTTAGTCCTGGCAGGCACCCCATCAGGAACGGTTTTAGAGCCATCACTGAGGGCCCTAGATGCACCATGGGGCACATTACTGCCATGGTCCTCCTACAGAGCACTCATGCCAGGGAAAGTGCCAAAAATGCAAGGTGAAGAGCTAAGTTAAAGCACTTGCTCTTCCACGGGCTGGAAAACATTCTTCAACCCACAGACAGAGGCTCATGACAAAAGGCAACAACTGACAGTGTTTCTTCTGTTTCTTCAACTAAATCAGAGCGAGATGTCACAGTGACAATTAAAAGTGTGGTGTTTAAATAAAAGAGACAAATGAGTTGAACAGAACCACCAATTTTCATTTCAACATCATTACACATCTCTTAATTAGAACAGATGTCTTCCTAATCTGTGCAAAACAGAAGAGGACCTGGGAAGTCTGAAATACTTGCTCATCCACAAATATTACCACTGCTTTCCATGTTCTGACAGCAAATCTACTGCCTCACACTGCACTAAATGGAAAGACCTGGAGTTCTGGATCCTGCCCTGCAAAGCACGGATTCACTCTGCAGTACCTAAAGCTCAGATGGAATCATTTTCTCCTCCTTACACCTGCAAACACCAGGTTAATCCCACCATGCTCTGACACCACTCAAGAAATACAAGCCTCTCGTTCCCTTCGTCACACACATTTTAGCTATGCTTTACCCCATCAGAACCCCTGTTTAGTTGATTTTGCTCACAGAGAAAAGACTCCATCAGTCATCAGCATTTGGTAAGCTCTTTAATGGCAAGCTTATGGTATAACTACACTGTTGGATTTGATGCCTCGGTGGTGGGAGAGGAAGGAGGAACGGAAGAATAGGCAGGGCTCCACTGGAGGCTTATACCTTTTAAAGCATTGAACAAAAGGGCAATATCCTTTGGCAACCTGTTTCACAGCTTTGTAGTCCCAAAGAGACAGAGATCTTCCAGCCAGAAAACAAATGGTGGAAAGCACACTAAGGACAGTCTTTGTATGGCATGGCGCAACGTTATTTCTGCTTGACGTGTTGAGCTCTGAATGATCCCTGCATCAGTACAGGAAAACTTGACAACAAAAAAATGGTATAGGCTGAAATCCAGAGCTGATGTTTCCACCGCCAGCCCCAAAGATGAAAGCACACATCCTTTATATGCAGTGTTACCACAGCTCTTTGCCTACATAAGCAGCAGCACGTCAGCACAGAAAAGGAATTTCAAAATTCAATGTATTTTACATGAAACCAGAGAGCTGTACTGTAGTCAGGAGTAACTCATTCAAAGAAGGTTGTTTCTTCAGACAAATGAACGCCCTCTTTGTTAATCTGTGCATTTGTGACCAGGCTCGTACAGACAGTGCAGTGTTACGTGGCTCTGTGGAAACTGGGGGTTGTAATAACACAGATGCGCCTTTAGGTATTTCCTTCCTTAAAAAAAAAAAAACAACCTTAGCAATGGGAAAAAAGCCAAACCTAGAGCCTGTAAATGATCATTTGGCACATTGAAGGGGTGACTGTGGGTAAGCGAACAGGTTTCCTTCCACGGTGTGCAACGTACTCCTGCCACAGACATCAGATACCAACAATGCAACCAAGTCTCAGAAGAAGTCCAATAAAAACTCGAGGCAAGAGATTCTGGCCTCAAAACATTTCCTATCAGAGGTAAGGACTAAATTTAAGGATTCTCTGTATTTTATATCTGCCTTGGAAATGACAGCCCTGAGCTGTCAGTCCATGGAGACTCTTGGGGGACCACCTCCAACCCAGCCTGTCCCAGGGTCTACACCCAGCTTCCCAAGTCGCTGCTGCCTGGCCATCACGTGAAGGCTTCCCAGCTGCAGCTGCCTGCAGAAACAGGCTGCAGGGAGGCGGGGGGGTCCTGCCAAAATTAGAAAGACAAAACAAAGCATTTCCCTGTGCTCAGCAATTTACAGAAAGGGGCATCCAGCCAGAGCCCCTGAAGGGACCCTCCCTCATTCCGTGGCCTGTCTGAAACCAGCCAGCACCGAGCAAGAGAGCTGCAGGCTGGACCAGGCTCACCAGTGACTGGCAGCCGGAGAGATCTCACTTTCTGGATGCCCAGCCAGGGAAGCCTCAATGGGTCCTTATTTTCAGAGGGTGGACTATTTAGCTAGGCATCATTCGCTGTGGAAAGATCACAATCTTGTGAAAGGGGGTGTTCTTCTCCCCCTTTGTCCGCTTCCCCTCTTCTGGGACTGGGGAATTTCTGAGAATGGAGCAGTAAGGATGGACATTGGGTAAAGATGGACACAAGGGAAGGACGGATGAAGTGGTAACCTTGCCTCCTGCCTCAGATAAAGCTGACCATGAGTAAGATCAGCCCTGGGTCTCTCTGAAAGATCAAGAAACAAGTCGAAAGAGGCTGGGAACCTGTCACGTATGGCATCTTTCCAGGGCAACGTCCGTAATGTCATTGCCATCAATATTCCTGTCACAGCCTCATGGCACAGCTTCCAGAGAGGGAAAGGCCAGCCACCTGCTAAGCAATGTTGTAGCAGGCAACCCCCCCTGCTGCCCCTGGCCACCATCTCACTCAGCACACCTTACACGCGACACAGTGCCAAAACGCAGCAGCCAGCGTGGTCAGGTCACTGACGCAGGAGAAATAACTCCGGCTGTTCCCATCCCAAGCAGCATTTTTACAAGCGCACACCTTTCAAAGGCACAGCACTACGCGAAGAGGGAAACGGCCCCGGGCAGGAGGTGGAGCTGGAGAAGCCTGGTAGGGTTCAGGCCGCTGTGCTCAGGGGTGCGTTATTCCCCACGTCTCTGCGAGGAGACGGTTTGCCAATGTTTTCTCTCAAATTGGCTGCCTGCATCATGAGCAAGTCCTTTCAGGAGTTTTTTACTGTGCAGCTTCCTGCTCCCTGCCTGTTGCTCCTGCCTACCCACACAATATCATAAATAATAACTCTGGGGAAGAGAGAAGGAGAAGGCTTTTTAGTTTGCCTCCTCTCCACGCCTTCCTTCCTCACCATCCCAATGCATTCATCAGGCAGGATGCTAACAGAAAAACACGACTGAGCTCAAGGCCCTTGTAACATCCAGAGCAGCTTTTTTATACACTGCAGAGGTTCAGCAAGCAGATACTTGGCAGGGTGGTTGGGGTGGTCTCAGAAATCCCAGCATCTCCCTGAAAGGGAGTTTTCCACACTTGCCCCCGCTACCCACACCAGTTGCCACATCTCGGAGGCCTGCTCTTCCCCCCGGCATCCCTTGTGCTCGGAGCCCCCAGGCTGCATTCTGCTCGCTGCACTCGTGCAGCTCACGTTCAGGAGCGGCAGCTCCGCGAGAAGCCCTGTGCTGTGCGTTTCCATTTAGCTAGAACATGCAACACCCACGGGAGAAGGGCGAGGGAGGAGAAGGAAGGCTCTTCCGCGTCCTGTCACTAATGGTTTGCTTTGAGGATGGGCAATGACCGTGCGTACCTCTTTTCACCCACACATCTAAAAGCGCTGTATACACTGGTGGGCGAGTAATACTAACAGTATTATAAATACTAACATGTGGCAAAAGGCTACAGGTGGGACTTTCAAAGGAGTTACTCCACTCCCACTGAATTTCATGGGGGCCCCGCCGCTGAGATCTACCCGAAGCTCAGAGCAAGGCAGTGGCAGAGCTCCGAACCCACATTTTCTCGCCAAGACCTCAGACCTGCAAGCATTTACGCATGTGTTCGCAAAACCAGTGTCTCGGTCTGGCAGCCTAGCCAGGGGTCATGCTACCCCTGGTTAATTATCGAAAGGCTACTAACCTCAAAATGTGGGGGGAGCAAGGAAAAAATAAAATACAAATAAAATATATAAATACTTTGTGATACAATGAAGCCATTTCAGATTCTCCTGCATCGTTTGGTAAGTATGGAACAAGTAATATGATTACACAGAAATGTATTTGGTCAAAGTAAGCTATCAATATTTTTTGATAAAATACATTCTATATTAATGCTTATTCACATTTAATACACACGTCAATTAAGTTTTCTATGTATAAAATTCCAGTTTATTTTTAGTGCTGCCTGGTAGTGCTTCAGTTCAGCAGTGAGGGGGCCACACATTTGGCTCCCAGCAACGTGAGAGGGGACAGATGCATGCAGCTCTCTGCAGGACCAAGCCTCCTGGACCCTCTGGAGTTTTGATTGAACAAAATCTTGCTGGCTGCAGTGGGGATTTTGCAGGGTTGGGAGCTGCAGAAGGGCCCCCAGCTACCAAGCACTTGCACTCTGCTGCAGAGGTCACTCCAACGGCATATGGTGTTCCAAAAAAAAGTGAGTTAGCAAATGCAGAAAATAATATATCTACATAATTTACAGCTTTATGTTTGCATACAACCGTATTAATGCTCAGCCGCTCATTAACAATTCAATCAATAGCTTGTGCTACTGTAAATTATGCCTTGCTTGGCATTGCAGCAGAGGAAAGCCAGCCCCAAAAGATCCATTTGTACAAGCCGCACCCGAAGGACTGGATGCTACAAAGAGAAAGCTTCTTCTGAAGCAAGGCTCTTTCTAAGGTTATAGCATCTTTTTTAGATAGAGAGGAACAAAAACTTAGGGACTTAAAGCAGGGATGGAAACGACTGTTCTTACACTTTATTTTCGTAAGCAAAAAGCCTATTGCTGCTGTACAGTGTTACGCAATGAACTGCCACAGTTCTCACGTCACTAGTCCATAGAAAATGTGTTGCAACTACTGTGTTTATGCCTGCATGCCGAAAGAATGTACAAAGTTTCATTAAGCTCTGTTTCTCTTCCACTTTTTTTGATATTCTTAAACTCGGACTTTGAAAGCATTGCAGACACTTCTGTGCATAATTGGGTACCACACACCATCCTGGTTATGGAAGGTCTTTGCCCCAGATTGGAAAATCAAGTGCTATGCATCTCTCAACCCATCATCAGAAACGTAAACCCCCAAGAAGACTTACTCTCTTAAGTAACCTTGAAAAAAAAGTCTTTAGAAAGTCTATGGAAAAGGAGACGTTGCTACCAACAGGGTTTTCAAAATGGTGTGAGTTGTTTCTGGGAGTTGTCCAAGCATTTTCTCTTCATTCACTTTCTGTTTTTTATAAAGCGAACTCTGTATAAAAGGGCTTTTGAAGCATGTGACCTTCATTTTGCCATTTAAAAAAAAAACTGGGAAAAAGGAAAAAACTTAGAAACATTTTGTTTGATTGTGGAAAATAGCTGTCTTATAACAGAATCACTTTGCTTCTTATAATTTCAGTACGAAAGGCATGTAAATAAAGAGACCCTGCATCTTCACAGTCTGGCACTCATCGGAGCCACTTAAACCTATGCAAGGTAGGTATAAAATACAAGGGGCCCTCCTGCCTGGGTAGTATTTTAGCTTCCCTCTGCAGAGGTGGAAATGCCCAGATTAGCTCAAAGGCCCAGAGTGAGGAAAAGGTCCAGCATAACATTAAGAGCCAGATGCTGGTTTATACCCTTATGGCTTCCAAGTTAAGTTGCACTTCAGTTGGTGATGCTGCAAGATTTGCGTAGTAATTTACTGGTGTATTAAAAACAGTGAAGCTTAAAGCTGGTTTTCATGCAGAAGTGGGACATGCAATGTTTTTTATTGATTGAAATTGTACAAAAACAGTATTTGGCTTTTGGTTAAATGGCATGAGAGTACCCAGGTTTGTTACGATGTGTACTGTTGATACCAGAGATCTAATTACTCCCAGTTATTAATCCAACCACTTGTAAACTCAGGTGTCAGTAAAATGACATTATGATGTCTGACACAAATACTCCCCTGGATTTCCCACTTCCCATCATTTTTGTTGAGCCTTCATGTGCACTTCTGCAGTACTGACCACTATTAAAGCAGTGTGTTTCAGGAGAAACCTCTCAAAGTTTGGTACTCCATCTGGTAGTAGAGTCAAAAATCATAGCTGTTGAACTAAAAAGAAAAGTGCAGGTTTCATCTACTCTGTGCACCCATTTTCCCCAAGAGGTCATGTGCGAGTATTCAGCACCCCAGCCCCACAGTTCCTACATTCAAAGTACCCTACATTCGTGTCAGTGAACGTTACTCTCGAACACAAATCAAGAAGACAGTCAGCAACGAAACTACTTCTAGACTGGCAACAGCAGAATGCTACCAAGACAACTCCATAGAAACCCCACTGAAGCAGGAGCAAAATTCAGGTCGCTTCTTAGCAAAGCTCATCACAAATTATTATTATTATTATTATTTAAAAACCATTTTGTAAAACTTTTATCCTGGGAGCCAGATATCCCCGTGTGATGTGCTAATTCGAACAGGCTAGTGTGGGACCACCTGACCCCACCTGGTACCAAAGGATTCCCAATTTTTCAGCTTCTCCGAAAATTACTGCTGACTGACACCCATTTGTTGGTGATCGGCTTCTGGTTCCTCTTCTTCCACATCTGCGTTATATTCTTCAAACGCATCATCATCAACATCTGGAAGCCCAAGCAGCTACAAAGAAGAGAAAATACTGTGTAATAGCGAATTACCGACTCATGCAGTTTCGCTGCAAATCTTCCCACAATACCTAGATGTCACTTCTTGGAAACCTCAAATCCTAGAATAACAGCATTACATAACAAACTCGACTCTCTTTCTCTCCCTCATGTGATAGATGAAGGTTTGAAAATGCATCCTCACACCAAATTAAGTGCTCAGAGACCAGAAGATAAATAAAACCAAAGCAAAGTACTTTCAAAAAGCTCTGCCTTTTTCCCTGAGGTCATATCACAATTTTTTGTTTAGATCTAGCAGTGGTTTAACTTCAAAACAAACCATGATTATACTGTAGCAGTAGCTAACTCTTTTTAAGATTGTGTTCAGTAACCGTCCAAAAGCCAAAAAACAAAGCATCTTCATGCAGAACTGGCTGGTGGGGAGTGTTCCTAAAACCCTAAGGATCCCACCATGTTAAGTGCTTCTCTTGAACCCTCCACTCCATCACACCAGATGAAGACTTGCATGCTGGGTTAAGCAATCTCCATAAGAAATACCATGTATTCAACTTGAAGTTGCCCAAATCCCTTTAAATTTCTGCAAATTAGATTTGGGCTTCTGAAGTCCACCTTCCTTGGACAATGTTTGGATCCCTCCATGTGACGGCTCAAGTTACTGCAATGGCATTTGTTTGCCACAGGAAAAGGAGCAAATAGCAGTGCTTGAACTTTTCCCCTCTCCTCCAAAAGGTTGCCAAGCCAACAGAAGTCAGGAAGACAAACAAACCAAATAATAACCAAAATAATGTATCTGTTCTGGAAATCTCATATTAGAATCTTACACTACCAGCTATTAATATCCACAAAGCAAAACCATACGCCAGGCATTACTGGGAATACTATGTATTTAGCTTGCCAGGGCTGGAAGAGCAGCACAGACACGTGCGTGCAACACCCTGTTTGGAGTGTGACACAGCTGCTATCTGTCAAAAGAGACAAAACCCAGAAAAATCACGAAAGTGATGCTTGCTTGGTGGTAGCATGAAAATGAGAAGGCTGTGATGAGGCAGACTTTTAGGGTTCTAAACTAATTTAGTCCATGATCACCATTCAAAATTACTCGGTGGATACAAAGACAATTACACAGAATTAGCCTCTGGGTCCATGTATTCTTCACTGTCACTGTGAGAAAACCAGTTTTTTAGTTGCAGGGTTTCTCGGCAGTGGAATGGAAGGAGAATTTGCTGACTACATCCCTCCTTCGCATTTTAAAAATACTTACAGACAGACCCCAGCTGAAAGTGTTCCTGTTTTCTGAGCAGAACAAATGGTAAATACTCCTATGCACACACATTTTTCCAATGTTATATTGAACTGCATAATGTGAATGTGAAACTACGTGGTTCATTTTCAGGATGTTGGTGCTTTCTTTCATTTTGAAGCTAAAATTAAAAATAGTTTTTAAAATGTAAAATTTTTAAACGTAAAAGCAAGGCCTCTAGACATTTTTTATCCATCAGTATTATTTTCACTCAACTGATTTGGTGTATTCAAATTAGATTTGTGTGTTGCATTGCTCCGTTTACATCAGCTGGCAGAAAGAGCTTTGATCACTTTTTTTGCCCAACTCCAGTTACAATTCCTCCCTGATTTGCAGGGAAATGAGCCACAGGAGTGAGAGCCCCATTTCCATTTTATGGGATACTAGAAGCCTTTTATGTGCAAAACTAGCACACACAAAAACACAACATACACCGCAAGAACCAAAAAGGCGCACAAGCCTACAGGTCCCTATTTTTCACACATCCCCCCCTCCTTTCACTCCCGGGACACTCAGCTCTCCTCTCCCTGGCGTGGCAAACATCAAGAGCGATGCCACACAGCTTAGGTAGGTTCTACTGAGGGTAGGAAGGATGGGGACAGGATGGGACGCTCCTCCAAGAGAGCCACAGTTGTGCTCTCTCATGGACGCTTTGGGGTAGGATTTTCCAAGACACCCCACACCTCCGCCGTCCCTCGCCACTCTCAAACACTCATTGGTCTCTGCACTGCAGTGGCAAATCAGCCAAGATCTTGACCCCAAGGTGGAAGGATCAGGGTCCAAAGTGCAGGAAGCTCTACAAACATTTGGGTCAAAACAGGAGGAGGGAGGATGGAAGATGGGGACAAAATAAGATGGTGAAGGTGGTGTGAGCTGACCCTATACCAACTCTCATGTCTGCTTCTAGTCTGTATCCACTTTACACATTAAAGTATTGGCTTTGTGGCAAACTGGAAAGAACTTTTAATGGAGAGCAAAAACATGGAGGAAAGAGGTAAGACAGGAAAGGGGTGCAGAAAGAGAGAGCTGATCCGTCAGCCAAACAGGCAAAGGGAACAACACTGGCAGGTGGGGAAGTGTGGCGAGAACTACAACAGGAGGGTGGTGAGGAGGGGAGGACAACAACTAGCAGCCACATAGCTTGAACTATATCTCCTTATTCCTGCTGGCCAAACTACCCATCTGCTAGGTATTTTTTGGAAGTAAAGGGGAGGTCAATGGGACGCGTATGAATCCAATGAACTGGGATAAATGGCTTTTACACTGCAGACTCCCCACTTTGGACACAGGCTTTTAGACCAAAGGTAAGCTCAATGCAGGAGTCCTGCTAAGTTTTATGACTCACTTTTTAGATCTCTGCAAACTCTTGAGGCTAGCACCATTTCCCTCAGGCCTTTTTTTATTATTATTTTTGCGCCTTTCTTAACCCTTTCGAAGTGCCCTGATACAAATAAACTAGTAGTTTTTAAGTTGCAGACTCATGAAACCAATGTGGTAATGTCTCCTAGCAAAAGCTGACATACAAACACACTGAATAACAGACCAAGTACAAGACAGAGCTTTAGCAGCCCACGTGATACTATACTAGAGGTGATAAGCTTCTGTCGCATCTCGGTGTGACAGGATTTGTCTCCATGCAGATGTGCTTAGAAGCATGGACACCACTGCCTGCTTCCAGGCACAGAAATAGCACCACCGACACAAGGGTCTTGGAGGAGCTGGGATGCTCTGAGGAAAACAATGTTATTTCTTCAGGAGGCACTAAAAGCCATTAAAGGAGTTAGCTTGGATGAGGGATGGGGAGCGTTCACCAGAGCCAGGTTCAAAAGCTGACTGGGCTGTGCATCCGGGTGAGGGGCAGCCTCAAAATCAACATCGCTTGTGTTTACCGCTGCGGTGTCTGGCGTTTTTGGACACTCCCCGAATGAACAGATGACAAGGCAAATCACACACCTTGGTGGAAACCAACCTAGGAAGGCAGTAATGGGCAGAGGCAACACTCCCTCTGCTGCCTCCAGCAAAAAAAACAGCGTGACCTTATCTAGAGCAGGATTTAGCAGTGCGGTTCAGCTGTCATGGTTTAACCAACACTTTTTAAAGGTCTTGTCTAAATAAACACCCTGCCTGCACACTGAGCTGTGTTTATGCCTAGGAAACATGAGGGGGAGATGTGCGAGAGCAGCACAGGCTGGTGAGCCGCAGGCACCCCTCGCCTCCCTGCGCACGTCCTCCTCAACATGTCCGTTTGGAGGACCCCAACAAAGGCTTCCAAACCTCCCTCATCGTCTTGGATGTCTGGCTGGAAACAAACGGAGAAGACTCTCAGAAAGTGCTTACCAACCAAACTCCAAAAATCCTGCCCCTTCTCAGCGTCTCAGACCAAGTACCCAGGATCTTCAGGCACTTCAGAAGAGCGTTGTCTGACCATCAGCTCCATTTTCCCTAAAATGCCATTTTTGAAACTGAAATTTGCCAGACTTTTCTCTCACAGTGGGCTTTGTTTGGATAGTGGGGAAGAAACGTCCTGCAAATGCACCGTTACCTCCACGCTCACAGCAAGGTTATTTCATTAACAAAACAGATCTAGCGGAGAAAGGTCAGGGGACAGCACGAAGGAGTGCCAAGGAAATAATTTCCCAATACTGATGAAGAGTGGTGTTGTTCTGGTAAAGGCATGACGGTGTAAAATAACTGTTTCCATACATCTACTGTACCATGCTTCACTTTTAAAAATCTATCCTACCATGTGTGTGCTATTTTTAATAACTACAATAAGGGAAAAATGTCAATACATTTCTCATTAGACTTGTCAACACACAACCATACACTGAATGATAAAACCAGTTTTGTTACACCGATGCAAACGTCTCGGTACTAAGTCAAAGGAGAATCTCATAAGCAATCTTTGTGGTACGTCCAAGAGAAAATGAAGAGGTACCTGACTGCAGTCTGCAAGAGGGCTCTGATAATTGAGGATACCATTCTTGAGCAGACAAAAGCACAATGAAATTCAACAGACAGGAAGCAAAACTAGGAAAAATCAGATTATAAATAAAAGAGTTTTTCACACGAGTGTAACTAATGATTAGAAGAAAAACTGCCCAGTAGTGTTGTACTCTTTAAGTCATCTGAGGCCTTCACATCCAGACTGGATGTCTTTGGTAACGATATGTTCCAGTTCAGCCACAGCTTGTGTGCTTGGTTATAGGAATCACTGGGTGAAATCTGACATGCTAATGAAGCGCCCAGACTAAATTAGCGTAACGGTTCCCCTGGCTTTGAACCCTTTTATCCTGAAGAGTAGCTTAACTTGGTTTGACTGAAGCCAATTTCTCAGCAACTTAAGCTACACTGAAATAAATGCGGTTTAAAATGAAGCAAGTGATCTGTACCAATTTAATTAAGCCTTTTTGAAGTCCTCTTTAGTTAAACCAATGGAAGTTTCTCCTCAAAGACACAGCTTTTCTGAGTGGGAGAAAACAGCTATGAAGATCCATGAGCCGAATATCGTTCTGGCAAGCATATTTATATTTTTGTATTTTTTTCACAATTACAAGCAGCTGTTCTGAAGGATTAGATTTCCAGACTTTTCTAAGAAAAGTGTGCATCTGTTCTATTTATTTCCAGTCTCTCAAAGGATTCTTTAAAATTATGCTCTTTCATGTCGACCAGCTGTGGCTTTCTGCGGCAATGCAAGGGTGCAACGCAGGGAGGCCCAGTGTTTTCGTACCACCACTCCCTTTCGCTCTAAATACATGGGATAAATTTTCAGTCTTCATGATTAGTCAGCCAGAGGAGCAGAGGAGGGGAAGCTGTCTGCATGCTCAGTTATGTTTTTGGTCAGCTTTGCCATGGACATCCAGGGAGACGCAGGGAAGAAGCATGGGCCTGGCGATGAAGCTCTGCTCTCCTCTACACCAGCCCGGCTGTCCAGCCCGAGTCATGTCAAAATTAGTGAGTTACCAGCAGTCAAGCTTCAGTTACTATATTTCATTATTGCATTTACTGTAATTATTGTATTTAAGTAGTCATCTCCAAAGGAGAGGCTGTACTAGAGGAGGGTTTGGCAAAACAGATGGAGAACAACAGCCAGCCCAACAAAGTCACCTCACCGTGACAAAAAACAGGCTTCGACCCAAATCTTACTGTTAGACAAGGACAGAGAGAGCTGAGTAGCAGCAAATCAGTGAAATAAGAGCCCCCCTCCCCACTAAACCCAGTTTCCGCTCCAGCCTCTTCCCAAGCAGTGAAGCGACGTTTGCAGGTATCAGGTGGCAGCCATCCTAAGAGCAAAATCTGAATCACCAGTCAGATCCTTGCAAAATTCTCAAATTCCAGCACCAGGAAATCACTCTGGTGCAATGTCCTGACTCGTGTCCTGTTCCTGAGAGCCAGCGATGCCGTCCCCATGCTTGGACTGCGTGCCACCGGCAGCAGCAACAGTTGGCTTCCCACCCCAGGCAGGCATCTCATTCTCTCGCATGCATAGCTGGAAATAAGAAGGCAGCTGACTTCTGAGAAGCAATCCGCAACTGCCTGATAAAGGCTGACCTGCAAACACCCCTGCACATGGGCAACTGATTGGAGAAGTAAGTCACTGCAGGAGGAAGACTGCTTTGCTCCATCCAGTGCTACCATGTTGAGAGTCACAGAAAACTGACAGCATTTAGAAGCAAAAAAGAGGCACTTACGGGTCTGAAGGATTTGAAGACTTTTTCCAGTATTTCATGGAGTGTCTTTTTCCCACAGGAAGAGATGTAATCCTGCGCGAGCTGCAGAAAAGGTAAGCAGTCCTCGCTTTCACTCCACACGTGCTGAAAGCCAACAGCAACACAAGAAAGAGAGGGCGTTAACAGGAATCCACGCTGACCTCTCCACATGATTTTATAAGGTGACTGGTTGTAAACAACTGCCAAAGTACACTGGGCCCCCTTTAGTTTCAGACTCACACTGTGGGCAGTTTCAGAGGCCAAGCTCCTGAGGAGGAACTTTGATTTTATTGACACCATGAAACAGAAGGCAAGGAAATCAATCCAGAAGAGAAAACTCCTTATGACTGCACTGGCAACGAAGGGTATGCATGCACACACATTTTACAAGAGAGGTGTTTTTGTCTGATACTAGCCCTGCTTAGACCTGGAAGTCATGTTGGGTTTTCTCTTCTTCTGCATCATCTGCTGCAACAAAGCCCTCAGGAAGAGCTAAAACATCTCTTTGTCCTCCTGCTGTTGGTGCAAGCGCGATGTGACCCTGGAGGCGGAATTTGGTGTCTAGCTCTGTTGACTATGCAGAAGAAAACAAGATGCAAAATATAACCACAAATTGGACACAGAGCCAAGGAGAGACATTTGGGCACCCACAACATCCTGACACTTCACACCTCCCTCCCACTCTCTGTTTTGAGGTTTACTCCTCCTAGACCTGAATCTTCTCCTAGAAGTTTGCTCCTCCTAGACCTTGGCAGCCACAATTACACCCAACTGGGATATTCTGGTCATCTTGCTCTTGCTTGAGAGAGGCTGGTTCCCCAGCCTGGCTCTGTGAAGCCTCTCCCCAGAACGATGCTTCTTCTGCTGGTATGATGTTGTTTGAAACAGGGAGCTGGTGAGCGATGGTGGAAGCACTCAGATAACACTGCTTCTTGCACACAAGGGCAGCACGCAGCACAATTAGCGTGCACTTTTATAGACCTTCTTTTTGACAACTTGGTGCACAGGACTATCTTAGACAGCCTGCTAAACAGAGAAGCATAATACTGCAAGAATTGTTGGAGACTCTTATACCTCTATTTTTGCACAGCAGCTCTTTTCCCCAAAGTGCTGTGCAGCTTTTTACTGTGCTATAAACAGCAGGTTATGTTTCAACAGGGACAGAGGAGGGTTTCTCTGAAGCTTAACTAACATTCAGGGAAAGAGCAAGAATAAGAGACACTTCCATTCCCAACTCAAGGCTTCCATGTTGCCTTCCTGCTCAGTGGTGAACACCTGCCAGGGACGCAGTTTTACATTTGTCTAAAGAAAACACTACTTAACACCACCTAAGCTGCATCTTTAAGACAAAAACTGTAATTGCTGTGCTACTAACTTCACTTAACCTGCATTTTCTTTGCTGCTCATTGCATTTTACAAGCATAACCATAGTGAAATGTTTTGCTAAGAAAAAGCCCTGTCTTACTGAGTAGGTTCTGCTCTTTCCATGTACCCAGAGTCATCTCTTACCAGTCTGGCAATAAAAATGAGTTCTTTACAGCCTTGCCAACTCTGAAAGACACATACCGCAAGTCTCATGGTATTTCATGCTATCTTACAGCCATGGGCCTTGTAGTCCTATAAATATACAACCAAATCTCAGCTTCTGTTTACAAAAAAAAAAAATCTGGCTTCATGATTTTTATGGCCTAAAAAAGGGCAGAAGGTACATTAAGTTGACTCAGATGAACATTCTTTAAAATAAAAAATGAACTCTCTTCAAAATGACAACATGGTAAGAACAGCTTCAAGATTTTGGAGGTCTGGCCCGTGATTTCTTAGTACACGGGGTTAGCAACAACCTCTTTATTGCTTCCAATCTTTGCGCCAAACTTAAGGGCTGGATGTTGTAGATCGGCCATTCTGGACTCATGGCAATCCTGCTGTAATTGTTTATACATAGGAAACGATGATGACTGTTAACATCCTGATTCTTGTTTAAATTGTGGCCTCTTTCGACTACCAGAGCTATACACAGGGGCTTCCACACAAATGAAAATCAGGCCCTGCCCTTTTATAATTAATAGCTAGCTTGTTTCCCAGGGAAAGTTAACCTCATGTTAGCCTACCATGATTTTACAAAGTCTCTTTTTCACATTGCACCACATTTTAGACTCCAGTGGGAAATTGTCAGCAGTAGCACAGAATAAGATGATCTAGCACAAGGGGAAAACCTGAGTAACTCGATCATTTAGCCATTGAAGAGACTTATGCATAACATCATAAGGCAATAAGCAAGTAAGGCTTCCACCAATTTCCATGCCAGCAGAAGATTTAAAACTTTGGCTGCAGCAACAAGCACATGATGGAAGGTCTCACGTGACACGAGTGCAGGCATCTCCTTTAGGAGCGGCTTGACCGCATCTCCCCCCCGCAAGAACACACCAGCGTTATAACACCTAGAAGTTCAGCTACACCTACAGATCTCTGTGGGCGTTCAGCGCTGCCCTGAGGCAGCGCAGGAGCTGCAAAAGGAATTTGGGCCTCTCAAAATCAAACAAGGAACGCAATTTGAGGATCCAGCTCCTGCTTAGAAAGCCAGAGCAGGTAGTGAGGCTGCACGTACGGAGATGCTTTTCCTGGAAAAACCCTGGCGCCTGAGAACCTCTTTGCAGCAGGCTGCTGGCACTCCGGTGGACCACAGTGCTCGGCCGTGGCTGTGCAATTAAAAAAACATATTAACCTCATCATCAGAGTATGTGCTTTCCAAGCTTGCCCAGTTTTGCTCCCGGTTGCTTTGTGTCACCACAAAAGCACAAACAGCCACCAGCTTCCACCTCAGCTGACCCAGGGTCGGGGCTGAGTTATTCAGTTCAGCACCTACACACAGCGCGTAGCTGAGGCAGCCCAGAGGGCTGCATCTTGAGGGGCTTGTTTTCCCTCACGTCCTTGGATGATTCAGTGATGCTGGATGACAGAGCCACTGGCTGGCCTACCTTGTTCTAACCAGCTCACCTGTGGAGCATGACAGCAGAGCTTTTTTTTCGTGGAGGTAATTCAGCTTAAGGAAAGCATTTAGATTCGCTACTTCTGCTCTAAAACATTTTACAGGAAATCTTGCAACAGGATGGCACAGTATTTTTATTTGCTTTATCGGTTACTTTGAATACCAGCAATGACAAGGTGACAAAACAAATGACAGACTATAAGAAACAGCACCTCAACCTTCACCCTCATTGGTTATGGCTATAAAAGTCCGATTAATCTTTTGAGATTATGAACCTCCACGAGCCTCAGGAGCTAAATCGTACGTGGTTCAGCTATCCAAAATGCTGATTCAAAGAGTTTTAGTGTCCAGGTGGTGCTGAAAATGCCAGCAGGCATCTAGACAGGTCTTCTGCACCCCTAGCATGTTAATAGACCTAGCTCAAAGATACCTTCTCAGGACATTAAAATTATATGATTGTTGTGATCTGGAATCTCTGGTTTTATACAAAATTCCGTTTTTATCTCCCAGATTACTTCTTGGCAACCTTTCCCAGTCTTTCTCCTCCTCCCTCTTAAACTCACCATGCTCATCATTTCCTCCTTACAAGTGAGTTATCATGGACTTCTCTGGCACCTCCTACATAGTTTTTTAAGTCACATTATTATGAAACGAGGATGTAAAGAAAGAGAACAAGAATACCAGGCACCAGATGCTTATTAAATGTGAGGCTCCTTTATAAGACTCATAGGGTGCAAAAAGACCATAAAGTGTGCCAATGTGCGTTCTGGTTATATTTCCTATCACTTCCACGCTCCTCCATGTTACCAGGGCCACACAACAAGGCTCAAGTGCAAATGAGAATCAGTCCCCTAGCTTGCATTAAGTCTCCTTAAAATAAAATTTAGCCTGTAATTGCAAGTGGAAAGGAAACTTATCTTCTGAAACATGAAGAAAAAAAATAAGAAAATGACTGCGTAAAATAAGATAGCCAAGCTGGGAGCATAAATGAAGCCTCTCAGCGCACTAGGAACAGAAAAGATGATACTGGTGAACCAGCTCATTAGTGGTTCTTAATCGCATTAAAGAGGCACCATCAACAGGAAAAGAATTAAGAATAACACCTATCTGCCTATCTTAAAAGTCTTATCACTAGAAAAAGTGCCTTGAGTAATAATGCCAAAAAGGACCGAAGTTGGCCCTTCTGCTCAGTTTTATTGCCAGTGGCTTTGGGTGGGGAGTCCTTCCCACAGCAACCCTGGAATGAAAATATTTGCCAAAAAAAAAAAAAAAAAGGAAAATGTGGTTGCAAACCCACAAAAATTGGCCTCTGTTGGCAGCATGGGAATAGCATGGGAATAGAAACTGCTCAAGCTTTTGATTTTTTTTTAAATCTGACTAGATTTTGTGTTGAGAGGGTTCTCTCAACTACCGAGCAGTATAGAATGCAACAATACACGTCTATGAAAAATAAAGAGCTTTCTTTGCAATTTCCAATATCATTAGCTTCCAATAACAACTTCAGCCTAGACCTGCAACCGGCTTCATACGCACCCCTGAGGAAGAGCCCAGCAGGCAGGGCCCTGTCTGGGCTGGGGCATCTCCGGAAGGGAGCGAGTGCCGGGGCTCGGCAGGCTCGCAGGCTCCGCGGGGCGAGTGTGCCGGGTTATCCCCGCCACGCAGCGGGAGACCCCACGCCCCGGGATGCTCCCCTGGCGCGGCTGGGCCTGCGGCTGAAGGTCTCGCGTGTCGCTGGGCGGATGCCTAACTCGGCGCCGGATAACTTCCTTCGTACTTCAGCATGGCCATCTGCCCGACATAATAAATAAACGTCCTGCTCGCTGGGATTTGCGGTCTCGGAGATGTCACTTAGCTGCTCTTTGTTTCTATTAACCCAGCTGTCAAATCTCACTCCACTTACCCCTCAGAAAGGGAATTAATTAATATTTGTCCAGCAGCTCGAGGGCTGAAAGTTGCTGCAGGGAGGGTGCGAGCCGCAACATCCCCACCCCAGCGCAGCGCGCTAGGAGCTGCCGAAGGGAACCAGCCTTCAGCTGCGCTCAACCGGCGCCTCGCTGCCCTCCTGCTCCCCGCCGCCGGCGGGGGCACGGGGAG
>VXAL01011842.1:497339-529770 GCA_013399475.1 Chauna torquata
TTTTTTTTGGCTTTCCAGATGTTTTTTTCCCCTGCCGGTCTTTTTAAAGAGAAAGCAAGCCGAGCGGTCCTCGAGCGCCAAACCGATCCGTGTTCCTGGCTCTGAGTTTCGCAGGAGCCACCCAAACGCGACACGCTGAGCTCAGCGCGGACAGACACGGGACGGGTCGTCCCGTGGTGTTGGAAAGCGTTCCCGCCTGTGTCGGCGGTGGGGAGCGGCGGCTCGGCGGTTGGGTTCCTGTTGCCTGTCCCTAGCCTACTCCAAGCGGTTATCTGTACGTCTGGCAAGGCGCACCAGACGCGAGAGCTGATCTGCGTTTTGAAAAGGGGCCTGAGATTTGCATCAGAGCCCACTGCGCCATGCAGAGCAACAAATCCCCGGAGCACTGGGTGGGTTTGGGTTTGGGAGGTGACCGGGCAGCACAGAGCCCGTATGTGGCAGCAGGTACACGTGTCTGCACAGACGAAGGCGACACCAGCTTCTAAACACAGCCCAGCGGCTGTTGCCTGTCTCCAGAACGATGTCTGCTTCTCCATAGCGGGTACGCGATGCCGAGCCAACGGGGTCGGCGTCACCCATGGCACGCACCAGTTAGGTGACGCGTAAATCACGCAACCTCTGCAAAAGCAGCTGAGGAGGTCGCAAGCTGCAGGACGGATGAGGCCGAGCGGGGCAGCACCCGCGGCAACTGCGGGCGCAGCAAAACCCAGCACTGATGGTACCACAGGGTTCTCCGAGCCCGTTGCAGCCGAGCACGGAGCTGCCAGGAGATGCCGGCAACGTGCTTGCTCGTGCAACCGTGTTGCGGCCCCTTTGTGCGTGCGCGATGCGATCGCCCGCTGTTTTTTCCACCAACGCGCACTTCGTGTGGCCGGGGTGCAGGCAGGGGGTGCCGCGGGGGGCACCGGGGACCGCGGGTGAAGCAGCCTGCGGGTGGTGGGGTGCCCTCCTCGTCCGCCGCGGAGGCTGGAGGGAGCTGAGAGGGGTTGTGAGAGGGAGGTTTCATCCTTGGTGCTGCCAGAGAGACATGAAGGTGGAAAATCGTCGGCACCGATGCTTTCGTGAGGATACTTCGGGGTATTCCGGCTGTTGCCCTCATTCCCCGGGTGCTGTTAGAGTAACAAGTGCCAAGCGCTTCTCACGTGCTTGGAGCTGTGCTCTGAGCGTGCGAAGCGCGGTGAAAATGCCAAATCTTCCCAAACTCCTGGCCTGGGTGCCTCAGATCCCAGAATTTGGGGGTGCTGTTGGAGGGGGCTGGCGAGGCCGCGGCTCCTGTGCGCGGCTGTGCGACTCCCGCAGTCTTGCAGCGTTGGATGTTTTCGTGTATAATTTTTCCGAACGTATTTACATAATTAGCACGAAAATAGGACACGGAAAAACACAGCCCTTTCTCCTTACAGGTGGCATTGCCAGCTTGCCCACAACCTGCAGGCAAGGTGCCGCCGCGGGCCTCGTTTTCCGTCCTCCCCAAAGCTTGCGGAGGACGTGAGGGTGCGAGCAGCGCCCTGGCCGTGCCCCTGCGCGGGGTTTGGCACCCGGCTGCAGCAGGGGGAGGTCAGGGCTGCACTGCGCACCGTGGCAATTTCAATTAAATCAGGTCTCGGACGGGGTTAGCACCTGTGATTTATGTGCATTTTCAAAGCCCCACGGGAATGTCTTTTTAGCCCTTAGAAGGTCGCTTTGAAGTACGCATTGTTCGTTATCTCCCTTCTGTGGGGTAGGGAAGCTGGCAGGTTTCGAATGAGATTTGAAGTATCCTATTGCAGCACACGCTGCAAAAGCCTTTGTCACGTCTGACAGCACAGACGTTCAAATCCAGCGGCCTTGCTTACTTATTTATGTACGCGTGACAGCTCTCGTTGCCCTTTACACCTGTACCCCAGCAGCAGGTTATACAAATAATGATGCTGGCAATGCTAGAAAGCAACCTGCAGAGGGGCCGGGCTGCCGAGCGTTGGCCCTGGCCATCGTGCCCAGACCAGGGGCCGAGGGGCGGCAGAGCGGCCGCGAGGTGCCCGCGACGCCCTTCTGAAAGCAGAAGAGCTTTCCGAGGGCACTCGCTGCTCGGTCGAGTAGACAGGTAGATGGCCGGCAGCGCCGAACCGCGCCTCGGTTTTTCCAAAGTATTGTAAAAGTCGTGCACGTGGTTTTGCTGCTGACTTGCTCCGAATATCCACAAATATCCATGCCCCGAAGGGCAGCCACGTAAGCGGGGCAGCTGTCTTCTTGGGGAAGGAGGTGAGGAGGAGAGGGGAGGTCGAGAAGGCGTCTGCGGTGGCGAGGATGGCTTGTGGAAGGCAAAGCGCACCGCAGCGAAGGTGTTTCCCCCCACGCCGTGGGGATGCACGGCCACTTCTGTCTCCCTCCGGGATGCAGCAGCCCCAGGGCTTTCCATCACCCCAAACCAGGCCACCGCAAAGTCAGGGCAATGCTGCGAGATCGTCCTAAAGGGATGCTGCTAGCCAGTACCTACGCCTGCTGGAAACAGCATTTCATTTTCGAACAGGGTATGGAGAGTACTGGGAAGGAAGAGCATGGGCACCGCTATAGCCATGCCAGTCGAATCAGAAATGTGAATACTTGCATTTTACAGGTGACTTCTGGTGATACACAGGTTCTCCACCGTCCCAGGAATGAAACATGTCATGTCAAAGGTGCAGGATAGCATCGACGCGGAGTGGATAAACCAATTTTCTGCTGTTTGCGTGGACCAGAGGAGGCGCAGCAGGGAAGTTTGCAAAGGATCAGGCACCTGGCGCCCAGGAGTCACCTGTACCAAAGCCCTTGCCTCCAGGACGCCTGGTTATGAGCGCAGACCAGAAGGCTGGGAACCCTGCTCCCCTACTCTCCCAGGATATGGAGGCATTAAATGACATGGAGGAAAAGAGACACAGGGGATGGGGAGAGAGAAGCTGCATGAGGCAGAGGAGCAGAGGGCTTCTGAAATGTGTCGGATGAAGGCAACTTGCCTGCAGGTTTGGTGTCTCTCCAAAACACCCAGCCGCTGTTCTCCCCTGCAGCAGGTCTGAAATCTGACAAATTCAGCCTGTGAACTGGGCACTTTCAAGACTATTTTTCTTTTTCTTTTTTCTTTTTTCCGCTTGTGAAGAGCCCTCTTTGGTCTGCTTTTGGTGAACTGCCAAGTAATTCACATTAATTCGCTTGACCAGCTTTAAGAACCCAATTGTCCTCCTGTGGCCCTCATTATGGACCCTTCTGTCGATCTAAATGCAGAACGGGCAGTAGGGTGAGCTCCAGTAAATTATTAGAGATGCACCCTTAATTGCTGTGCTGTGTCGGATCATTCTCTAACATCTTTACACTGTCTCTGCTGTTTGGTCTCTTAAGGAAAGACAGCTACCCTTGCTCGAGAGGAGAAAAGCCTATGGGGGAAACAGTGGGCAAGGGAGGCTGATCCCATTATGGCTCATGGCCAACCCCTCATAGACCTTGTCCTCACCATGGACCTTGAAAAATAAAAAGTTCCTTACTGTTGCTAGTACCAGCTCATTCTCAACATGCGCTTCCTGTGTTCAGAGCCTCAATCCACCACATTGGCTTGAGAGAGATGCTGAACACAGCCGTCCCCGCAGAAGCCTACGCAGGGCTTTCTCTGGTGCTAGCACCATCACAGACAGACATACGTTTGCATCAAGTCTGTAACAGCATTAAGTGTCTTACCACAGCACACGTGGTGGGTCTTCCAGGGACGCAAGCTGAGTATTGCCCAACAGATCACTTTTTAGCCACTGAGCATCTAGCAACAACAGCCAACATTGAGGTAAAAAGTGAAAAATTCCCGGCTGGTATCTTGCAGATTGGTTCCCATCTGACTTCCCTGCTCCTGAGGATACCCAGCTTTCCAGAGCATCTAGACAAGGATTTGTGTTTTTCTCGTCTTTAATGAGGAATGTAGCTGTGGTTTTGTTCTTTGCTTTGGGTTGTGGGGTTTTTGTTGTTGTTGTTGTTATTGTTTTTTAATCGCATCACCATTGTAAATGGAGTTGAGGAAAGAGCAAGAAAACTGTGAAGAGTGATCCAAGCCAAGAAGATGTTGTGGAGGAAAGGTGAATTAGAAATGTGTGGTTTCTCAATTAGGTTTTAAATTACCCAAAAGTGTTAGTGAAAAGTCGGCACAGATTGAAGATCCCATGGCTCCCACGAATCCTGACATCCTCCTTTTGAAGTCACGGGCTGAACTTTTTATTTCTTTGGCAGTAAGAAATCAACACAAATGGTGAAGGAGATCTGGGATATGAAAAATCCACTTGCTAGTTAGCATCTCTCCCCAGTGGCACGGCCTTTTCCAGGACATCAACTTACATTAAAAAAATCATCAAACAACCCCCAGATCTGTCCTCCTCCAAGTGCCGGCTTGTCAGGACTAGGAAGATCGTGTGCTAAACGTGAGGGAGAACACACTGACGCCGTGTCGTCTTCCTGGCCCTGCAGGCAGGCAGTTTTGAAGGCTCTGCTGCCCTTGACATCCAGACCAGCAGTACCGTGCCACGTGTGGTAATGTGGTGCAGTAACAGCGCGGTGTCTCCAGGCTGCGTGGTGCCGTGCATTTATCAAATGCATGGCAGGTTGCGTTTGTGAGCGGTCTGCTGAAATACAAGGGCAGTATTTGGTCACTCAGCAAGCTCGGGGTGACACAAGAGGCTGGTTTCACTGTGGATCACTTCACTTGAAGCTCTGGAGATATTTCCCTCCAGCCTCCCTTTAGTTTGACCTTCAAGGTCCATCATGAGGCCTTCATCCCACTGCACGCAGGTGAAAAACACCAGCTGACTTTAAAAGACATTCGTTTTCCTTGAAACTTCCTGAAGCACTGGCTGCACACACATTTACTGGCTGGTGACAACATGACTTTCATCTCAAATATGATTGTGACGGTAGGAACCAAGAGCTGTGAGTTTTGTTTAAGGCCGGCCAGCTGAGGGTCAGCACGCAGGCAGCGGGATGTGGCCAGAGATCAGTCCCAGCGCGGAGGCAGGGACGGGAGAACCCAGGTGGGGAGCACTGGACAGCCTCTGCCCTCGCATCTTTCCTTGTGCAAAGAGGTTGGCACAGCACAGCTCCTGCTGTTTTCACCAGGAAGCATCTGCCAGCACCTTGCTCTTATCACTGGGCCTGTGAAGCCACGAGTAGATCACGTGGCCGGGCAAGCCAAATGGGGGGTATATTATCACTTGCTTTATTAAGAGCTGAAAGTTGATTTTGTGAAGACCTGAAGGTCATGAGACACTGTAATCTCCTCAGGCAAACAATAGGATTTCTTGTCAATTTGCTGTCCTTTATGATATTGAAAGGGCAGAGAGATGCAGACTGTCCCTGATTTTCAGATGAATTGCTCCACTAGTATAAAAGATATACCCATAATAGTCCCAAATTAGTTGATTGCTTGAAGTGCCAGAATACTTAATGCTCTGCTACTTTAAACATATGGAAATTGATTCAACACTTATCATCTATTTAGAGATGTAAATTTATTGAAAAAGATGCCACTTCTTCCTAAGCTTCAGGCAAGCTCTGACGCTTAGCTTTCTGGGCACAAGCAGGTTTTTACGAGGACTTGTGATTTTAACAACAGTGATTTATTTTCCTTCTAAAGGCTGGCAGAAGCAGAGGAAAACTGTATTGTCTACAGAGAAAAAAAAGATACTGATACGAGCACTGGTGTGCACTGACACAAATACAGCAGTAACTGGAGCGTTGTACCCTGAGGGTCTTCACCCAAGCGCAGACACTGGCCCAGACCCTGGCCAAACTTGTGTTGCATTTGCTCTGTCAGCAGGTCCACAACGATGTTAGAAGCAGCACGGATTTCTCTTAGAGCAGCCCAGGGGCATGGTCACTTGCTTCAGGGGAAGAGTGACGGAAAACCGAGAGCCGGCAGTGATTACCATCCTGTTGGCCAGGTGAAGACAGGGCACTGCATGGAAAGGGAGTTGTGCCCCCCACAACGTAGCCTAAGCTGCTAAAAGCAAAAAGCATCCGTCATTTATCTGCAATTGAAGGCTCTTCTCTGAAAGCTGGACTGGTTCACTAACTTAACTCTGTTGGGAGATCTTCCTGCATGGGCAAGCCCCATGCTGATGTCAAGGACATGAGGCTGGTATCAGGACAAGAAAATCTGCAGCCTGGTCCTAGCTCTGCTGCTGACAGCCTTCCTTTTGATTTGCCACAGTCACTTTGCATCTTACTTAACTGTCAGATGGAGATTTGTATCACATAGGAATGTTGTTCATGCCTTAACATTTGTGAAAATGAGCTTCTGAGCTATTTGGTCACGTGTTATTATTCAGCATGATTCATATATTAATACCATAGCTATAAAGCTTAATGTTATGCTCTTGGGATTAAGCAATATTTCTCAATGTGCTTCATATCGTATTTTTGCAGAGAACCTGGAACGGGGCCAGTCCACAGAGGGTGCCTACACATCAGTGCTCACCTCAGGTCAGGAGAGCACTTACACAGTGAACGCCCCAATCACCCCCACTTACCATGCTTCGGTTTGCATCACGAAAAGGGCACACAAAGTGGATTCCTCTTGGATGAAATGCACATGGTGTGAACAGTGCAAACTCAGCACTCTTCTGCATTACGGATCCGCTCCCGGGCTGTACTACTTGCTAACATAGGCACAGCCATAGCATATTTACTGCAGCTTAAAATCTCTTGACGGCATTTGGGAAGTGAGTGGTCTAACTGGATTAACTAACCACCAAACCTGGTATTTTGACTGACTAATGTTTAATTAGGGGCTTTATTTTCTTGTTGACACCAGTTTGTTTATGATGCTGCCTCCAGCCTCAGTAGCAGGTCAGGTTCAATCAGCATCTTGTCTTAAGACAAAGGAGATCACCCGTTCCCACTGGGGGAAAAGATACTCCTTGAACCTGACCTCCAAAACAGTCACTTCCAAAAACCAGCTCTGTGGTAACTTCATTTTACCGCACATTAATTCTTTCAAGTTTATGCAAAAGTCTAAGATGCTTTACCTCAGGAACAGTGCCTGATTCTTTTCCGTGCTACTGCTCCCCTTTTAAAAGAGCAGGGAACCACTCAGCCTGCTGCTGATGGGTGGTCCTCACCCCTACCCTTCTGCCTTTGCTCTCCACCATCCAGACCCAAGCAACCAGCTCTCTTCCCTACTTACTCAATGACTGTGTTCCTAAATATACCTCTCACATCATGAAGGAGAGGGTGATACAACCACCAGCGTCTCTCAGGGCATTCAAAGCCCTCTGCCCCACACTGGTGACCTCTCCCACTGGCAGTGCCAGGCTGCTATGGGGCTGTGGTGTGACCCAGATGACAGGCCCGTGTGGCTGGCATGCTGGATGGACACCGACCCTCACTCTCTGTCTACCTCAGTCCCACCAACGATGCTGCCGTTGTCTCCTCTGTGCAAACCACTCCCAAACCTCTCCTCCTGTTCAGCTTCCCAACACACATGGTGCACCTCGTGGCTCTGGAGTAACTGAAAATTTCGGTACAAATCCCATACACTTACAAAATTTTGGCCACCTTTGTTACGTGTGATGAGAGTCCAGGTCGTGTATCTCCAGATCCTGACAGAAGCCAGGGCACATTCTGGGTTCCTAGCAGACCATGACAAGCCCCAAACTGATTTGAAACATTGGAATAAAAACCATACTGCTCACTATGGTATTTGGTAGCTGTTTTCCTGAGCATATGCTTGGTTACTCTTATTAATTGATTATAAAGTGCGACAGCAGGAAAATGCTAAGGAGGTATCAAAGCTGTGGAGGGAAAAGCCAACCCCCAAGTTATGAAGCGGTGATGGCAGAGTTTAGAGGCTGGCTGGGGTTGTGCAGAAGTGGACAGTTATATCTTATTTGAAACATGCAGGGAGAGCTTTCCTTCAGACCAGGCCCTGTACAACTGTGCCTCAAAGGTTCTCACAGAGGGACCTACAACAAAGCTAGCTGGTCTGGAAAGAAATTCAGGTCAAAATTTTCATGCAAGATCTTCAACATTACATCTAGTGCATCCATCTCCATGCTCCACTCTTTGGAAAGCCCTGTTTCAGCTCAGGAGAATTAAAATCACAGAGGAAATGATGAAAACTCAAAAATGCGTCCAAATTGAAAACTCAAAAATGCGTCCAAATTAATTTTCTGAATGGAAATGCTCCTCAATAGATATGGAGTGAGATGTTCAAGAGTGCCCAAATGAATTAGAAGCACGTGTTTCTCTGAGTGTCAATATGCTCCTCAACTGCCGTTCTCAAATGATATCCATGGCCTCGTGAACGAAGCCTGAGGCCAGACGATACAGGCTCCTAAGTGCTGATCTCAAAGCTGCTACGAAGCGATACAACCCTTTTCATGCTGGCAGACAAACAGCCAGTTGCAAGAGTATTTGTTCTGTGTTGTCAACAGCCTCTTGATGCAGTCTCATGGGAAGCTGGACATGGTTACTCCTGAAAATATTACTCATCTGTGACTTAGAAACCCATATCCAATTTTCAGAAGTTATTTAGAAACTCGCAAGTCCTGTTAAAGCAACTGGATTCACAGCCTTGTTTATACAAAAGAAAATCCGAACATTTCCACCCCCACCCCCACCCCGGATCAAACTGGAATAGTGCATCTTTTTTGCTGTGTTTAAGGAAGCTTCAGCCATTACCCTAGGTGCTTATGGTACAGCATCGCACTGATTTGCAGTCAGTTAGCAGTACTTCAGTCAGAGACCCTAAGTGCAAAAAGTTCAGTCCATCAGCAGCATTTTGTCATATGACACCAGGAGATGTACCACAATTTACAGATTCTATGGGATTTCAAGTCAAATTCACATGATTCCTTCCAAGATATCCCATAATTTGTCTCATTTATCTAGTCAGTGCTGTTCTTAAAACACATGGTTCAGCTGCAATCCAACAGCACACAGAAAAAAAAATTCAGCCTCATTCCAGCCCCTGCCTCCACCCACAGCTGGCCAAAACGTGTGGGAGATGAGGGCACGCAAAACCCACTGGTAGAGCTAAGTGAAACTTGGCAGCATCATACGTCTCATCAAAACTCTTGCTCACATCCCTTTAGCAAGATATTTTTAATGACTTTTTCTCCAAACTCCCCTTCTCTCCTCCCAGCCACAGCACAATGTTAGTAACGAGTTTTATTTACAACAGTGATGCTAAATGAATTCAGCCAGCACAGGCCATGGCTCAGCGAGAGAGCATCCTCAATGTAAGCAACAGCCGCTTGAGGTATTTCCCCCTCACGCCGCGTTTGTGTTGGATGTCCAGCGTAACAGTGCTTAGTCCTTGTCAGGGCAAAGCCAAGGAGGGGGAGGAAGACGGGTCCATTCATGAGGTCTTTGTCATATGCAATAAATTTAGAGCAAGGGTAAATACAGCTAATGCATTGGTAACACTTCAACATCCACCCCCTTTCCTGTAAATTCCTGCAGGACTTTGGCTGCAGAAAGCATACGTGTGCTAGAAATAGTGGAATTACAAACTAAGGAAAGGGAGTGTAAGCAGCAGGTACAGGAAGAAATAGTTAAACAGTTACCTTTCAACTTATATGCCCACCCTTCTCACACAAACCAGAGCTAGGGTTCAGTCAGCTTATCTTCTGAGACCGGGGTTTGGATGTACAATGTGTACTGACATTCAACTACTTTAAATTTACATGCCTGTCCCAATGGTTCCCCAACATCTCAGCTTTTGTTGTTAACGCAAAAACCAACACTTTCTTTTCCTTTCCTATTTATGTATATGTGTGTGTGTGTGTGTGTGTGTGTGTGTGTGTGATAAAAACCTGTAAATAACCCGGTAGATTTCACGTGTCATCATTCATCATTACCAGCTGAACCTGAGACCCTCAGAGTTGCTAGTGCAAGCTTTCATCACGTCAAGATGCCCGCTGCTCGGCAGCTGCGTTATCCATATGAACTCCATGACTCAGCTGCTCGCAGGAAATGCATAACACACTGAACAATGAAGTATGGGCAATTACTGAAAATAAGTATTCTCCATTACAAGTAATTTCAGGCTACATTTCTCATAGCTTCTACAGGAAAAAAAAAAAACATACATGGATTGTTGTACTTCATTTTTATTCAAATAAATGGACTTTGAAGGAGGAAGAAAATATTATAAAGCTTTGCATAGCAAACATTTTATATGTAACTATAAACAGGCATATGGCTAGTCTATAATAAAGCAAACCGTGCAAATCAACCTAGGCAAAGTGTCTTCCAAACAGGAGCATCACCCATCAGCTAAGCCTGGAGCTGTTCCAAGCAATGCCCAACACAACTAACACTCTCCTATCAGTCTTTCTCAACAAAATCGGTTCAGCCAAGACTTGTGACAGGAGGGGGATGCTTTGGTGGAACGAGAAAGGGTGACGCTGCACATCTTACAAACTCGCGACTCTCCGCAGGGGCCTGGGACGCCTTTTGCCCGGAGCCGCTGGTGCGCGCGGTTCAGCTGCAGTGACTCAAACCGTGCCTGCTGGGCTGCGCTGCTCGGCCCTCAGGGGGTGGGGTAGGGGCAGGGGCAGGTGGAAGCTTTTCTGCCGATGACTCAAGTTCAAAAAATGAGCTTGGGCACTGGTGCGATCACATTTTAAGGCATCTGAGATGGACAAGAAGATGACTGAATTTGCCCCTTTGGAAGCCAAACTTTTATATTAAAATATATATATAAGTAACTATATTGTAAATTATGACAATCTAATTCATTCAGCTGAAGTCATTATTAACTATTAATACTAAAGCGATTCTAATTATGGGAAAAGTCGTAAGCAGGCCACTCCTGCTGGAGTTTTAAGGCAAGTCAAACCATTGCACTGGATGAAGTCACTGAACACAAGAAACCATCAGAAGCCAAAGCTGTCTTGAACCACTAACCTCACCAAAGCCAGCAGGCAGCTTTCACATAAATGCGAAGAAATATTTACTTAGTTCCATTCATTCACATAATTGCATTCCATATGCACTGTTTACTCACAGTTAAACTAATTGGCATATAAAAACTGTTCCTACTTTATGTGTAAAAAAATTAGCCACAGGTGGTAAGATCTGCTAGTGCTAAAATCCTGCAGGAGCAGAACCTACCAGAAACTCTGGAGTACTTTGTTTCATTAAGAGGTTTTACCAAAACATACTTTAGTCAACTTATTTCTCCAGCATGTTAAAGATACTGTCAGTCAACTAATTAAAAGAATTCTAAATAACTGCTTTTCTGCAAGTTATTTCAATTCTCATTTCCATCTGAATAGAACTTGCTGCAAATCACCACCAACAAATAAGCAACATTTACAATTTCTCAGCATACGAAACACCAAACTTCAGGAGCCCCAATTAAAATGTCAGGCTGGCAACACACGATTGTTAAAAAAAACATAATGAAGAGGCAGCCAGCCTTCCTGGCCCTACGAGTTGCCTACTGAAATCTCCACATGGCTGACCTTCACCAAATGTACATCATGTACCTGTGAGAAGGGCAGAGATCCCAGAAAGCTGCTCAGGAAGGAGATGGCAGGAGCCACTTGTGACACAGTGGCAAGGGAGGGGACGGGCTGGTCACACACAGGGACTGGCTTGCCTACGCCCACGAGCAGGCTGCAGGCCACCGCGTTACCCACCAGCCCCACAGGCAGCCAGATGCCACAGTCTGGGTGTGAGATGCACGGCTGAACAGCTCACAAACCACAGGTTGACCACCTCTGACATGACACATCTCCAGGGGGCGCAGAGGATGGCCAGATGTCATTTAGAAGTGATATGCTGTTGCATGAAAATATGTTGATTTGGTTACCAACACACACAGAGGGGAAGAAATCTTTTAGGGGAGGCATAGCAGGGAAATGACCTCAAGTACAAAAGGCAAAACAAGGCAGAAACTGATTGTGTGAATGAAGCTTTCCCACTTGCTGATTTAAACCATAATTAAAGTGGCGATTCAAATCAAGGTAGCCTGGTGTTGTCTTATCCTCTTAAGTTCCGTATATTTTATTTATAAATAATTAGTAAACTTCCTACAATGTCCTGGATTTTAGAGCGCATGTGCAGCCAGCCAGTGAAGCAATGACAAGGCTGCACTGCTGCTCTTCCATTTAAGTAATAACATCAATAGAACACAGCAATAAGCTCCAGCAACGGTGAAATGGTAACAGAAACGCCTCCCTGCTCATTCAAATCTTGAGCTGGGAAGTCAGGAGCAATACTAGCATTAATTGGACTGCCAACTACCATGCAGATCTCCTGCACCAAAGTGTAAAATCCCAAATTGGTACAAGCTTGTTAGAGCAGAGCACTTATACTCTCAGAGGAAAACCAGAAAAACAAAACAAAAATAAACAAAACAAACAAAAATAAAACCAAAAGAGATCAATTGTGGCTTTACATCAAGTATATTTCATAATTGTATGTTAAAATATGTACCCACATCATAAAACACTTTAAAAAAACAAGTATTTTTAAACGTATGTACAATAATGCAAAAATACGCCTAAATATGTATCGAATGCAAAAAATAAACCATTTAATAAAATCTCCCTTCCAATGTCCCCCTGCTCTTCAATACCTTAAAAAAAGGAAAGAGCTTAGTAAAGAAACAGGAGTTAAGACACAAACCATCAGACAGACAAAAGCAGTGCAAAGCAGACACTGAAGAATGGAGAGGCATCCAATTCAGCTTCACATTCTCCCGGATTACACCACAACTGCAGCGTCGCTCAGTCTATGTCACTTGAATTTTGAGTTTAAGAAGTCAGCCTTGTGTTCAAGCTTAAGAGGCTGCCTGTGGTACTTGTTTTCCATTGGAACAAAAAAGTTAATGATAATCCCGCTGAGCACCCTTTAAACCCCCTTAAACAGGGGTGAACTTCGTTGTAGGCAAATATTTCTTGTTCTGTGTAATGCTGCCAAGCACAGAGATCCCATCCAACAGCAACATGGACTAAAGGCTACCTGGACAACTGTGGTGGGACAGAGAGCTCCGTTGTTTCACAGTTGCTTAGTCATCTCTTCTTTCTGCATCCTTTAGGAAACCGCAAACAGTGCCCCGGTCCTACAATTTC
Source organism: Chauna torquata (assembly GCA_013399475.1). Classification (NCBI taxonomy): domain Eukaryota; kingdom Metazoa; phylum Chordata; class Aves; order Anseriformes; family Anhimidae; genus Chauna; species Chauna torquata. The sequence continues at coordinate 510,407 of VXAL01011842.1, forward strand.
TGTAAGTCCAATATCTTGTATTTGTGACATTGCAATTTCACTGGCAATCAGGCTCCTAAATATTTCTGAATATCTAGGTCTGAATGTCTGAATTAAATGAGATGCCTCAGTTGCATGAGAAAATGCTGATCTGGTTCCTATTTGGGCGCGTTCAGGTGACTGATGTATATCCTTTATCTTGCTAGAGTAACTGCCCTCAGAGTATAGCTGCCCTGTAAGTGAAATACAGCTCTTCTTTGTAAAAGCAATCTGAAGAGGTTTCAGCATTGCTCCCTATATGAACGGTGGCAGGAATCGAAGCTCTGTTTAAAAAACCTGCTTATAAGGCACTGGTGCAGCAAGGTTTGTGATAAACATGGTTCTATGATTTCTCCTTTCCAACTGTTTAAAAGTATGTCCATTAAATTGATCATAAATAGCAATAAAAACACATTAGAAAAGTCCCAAATCAAATAAATCAACTTCGCTTTGAAACTTAATTTGTAACAGTCCCACTTCAGTGCACACTCTAGCTCCTGCATGTTTTTAACTCACTGTTGGCTCGTGCTCACCCTATATACAAAAGCCTCCCCTGTCCCCTGAAGACACAATGATCTGAATATCTTCTGAACGTCTTCTACAAACAAGAAATTTTTAGATGACATGATGAAGTTACACATTAAGCTTACAGATGATGAACAGACAGGAACATAGCGCCATATATTGGCTTTCCCACTGTACATACCTATTTAAAGCTTTTAAAGAATAAGAATATACACAAAATATACACTCAATTCACAAAGTAAAACAGCCCTCAACATGTGATATTTTGCATGGTTATGCTTTCCTCCTATTAAAATTCCACACGTGGAGCTATTCCTGTGTCAGATCCTCTTTGTAAGCAATACGATCACTTCAAGGTAAATTAGTTCTTCATGTGTATGTGAGAGAAACAGCAAAAACTCAGCCTCTAGTCATCACTGTCGCTCCCAGACTCACTCAACTGCAAGTCATTTCCTTTGGAAAACAAAAAAAACAAAACACAAGAAGTGGGTAGGCGTTAATTCACATTTCACTGCAATCAAACCAAAGAACAGTCACGTGTACGCTAGAAGATTTAAATAACAGAAGAACCAAATGCAAACGTCATCTCAGCCTAAAGGAATTGCTCTCCATGCCCAAGAACATTAAGAGCTGCATGGGGCTCATACATGGCCTGATCCAGGCCAAATGGAGCCTCCTTGGCTGCACAGCCACCAAAGCTGCTCCCTGGTGGGAGGGCAGCACTCCCCTCACTAACAGCTGCGGAAGGCATCCCACAGCCTCCACCCAGCCAAGCTCCCCTATATGGCTCTGGGATGAGGCACGGGGGAATTTCCTGGCTTGCTTAACCCTATTAAATAGATATATTTTGTTTTAAGGCAGATTGGGTAGCCAAGGCAAGGCCTCCACGTGTCAATAAGCCAGAAGAGATGTTAAAGCCATCACAACTCAAGGCTATCGGCTGAACTGAGCTGACACAGGGTGTGAAGGCAAAGGAAGGCCAAGGACACCTCTCCAAAGTGCAAAGAGAGATCAGACACAGGAAAGATTGGAAGTGGATCAAACCTACAGTCTCAGAGCCTGTTTTGCAGAGAGTGTGTGTGATTTGGGGAGGTGGAAGGGGGTGCAATAAGCATGCTCGTGTTCTGGTAACTGAACCTAGCCCTTTGAGTGCTCTCCCATGACCCTGGATCAAACATAGGTCCTCTGCAGAGCAGGTATGCAACAGCTACATCCTGGATTTCTTAATCTCCTTTCCCCTTTTGGGAAAATTGGGTTTAGCATCACCAGTGACTTGAATGCTCAAGGTCATATTAATCAGAGCAGAAATCACTGCCTGAAAAAAAAGGAACTCCCTCAACAGCTCCCAAATCCTCCTGTGGTCAGAGGCTTCTTGAAATTCAATGACCTACGCAGTGTTGTAGTCATGGCCCACAAGAAGCAAGGAAGAGGCAGCTCGCAACCAGAAACAGGGAAATGGAAAGAGTCCTACTGACTTTGCTGAACGTTGGATTTCACCTAGGCATTACCGCCAGCATTCGTTACTGACAAGAACACTGACTGGCCTCTCCAGTTTTCCAGCAGGCCTTTTCAGTATTGTCTGTATAATATCTGAACTTGTCTTCTTGAAGCTGGAAACCCTACATTTATCTGCATTTAAACTCCACCAGTTCACTATGTGTGGATGCCAAGAGATGTACTCAAACATGCCTCAGGGGGAATTAAGAACAATTTATGATAACTAAGTCCTAGTTTCTTGTAAATGCAGTATTTTAACTCCACTGAACCTGATCTAGCATAAAGGAAGAGCAACACAGGTGAACACCATCTCCCTAGAGAGAGTCCAATAGGACAAAAATATGCTTTAAAAATGCTTTTAGCACTTTTTAAAATGGTGGAGTGAGTTTGTAGCGATTCAATGCTTTCAAACATCAGAACTGTGACATTTTTAACCAAATATTTGGCAAACATGCAGAATATTCGGCAAATATTCAAAATATTCAAAATGTTGTATTTCTGAAAATACAGCTGAAACCAACACAATATAGAGTAAATACTCTGACAAAGCAATACAGGTAATAATGAAGCCACAGAGACTGCATTAATGATCACAGGACAGCCTTGTGTCATTCACGATTCTCCACAGGCCTTTAACTGACATGTGACAATCCCACTATTTATGCCTAATCTGTGTTTTCACATTAAAATAATTCCCATCCTCCAGTGCACCATATCCCCCTGCAGTAATGCTCTGCTACCCACTCTTTCCACCTGGAGGCCTAAACCAAGGCTCAGCACACTCAACAGGAGCTGTCACACTGATGCCCGCAGGCTCTAGATCAGACTGAAGCAACCTCCACACCTTCAGACAGGTCTCAGCCTTCTGTTCAAAAAGTCTGTCCACATATTTCAGCCAGTGCACCTCCCTGGGATTAGTATTTGGCAAACCGTACTTCATGGAGTTAGCTTAACATGCTAAAAAAACATGTCTCAAGCAGCTTCCAGCAGCGATAAGACACAAGCCTTTACTTACGGAGCGTATTCATGATCTGATTGCTTCCTTGTGGCCTGCTGGTGCCGTTAGCAACAGCATTCCTGTTGTTGTACTGCTGGTGCGGTGGCTGGGAAGGGGAAACATGTGCTGGCTCTTCCCCCTCGCTGCTGGAGCTTTCATCCTCACTCCCAGATGAGCTTTCTGAATCCGATGAGCTGCTTCCACTGCTGCTACTCATCTGCTCAATAATTTCAACCTCTGCTCTCAGCTCTGAAATAAAAGGACATTCGTCTGGTTGAAACCATGAATAGGGCCCCATGGAATTTGGGAAAAGAATGTGAAAATGCAATAGTTTTGTCAACCATCATTTATCACATCAAAATATCTCACATGAAAGAGAGAGTCAGGAAGGAGAAACAAACAATCCTGACAACTTTTCAACTTAATTGTTGCAGCTGAATTTAAAGAACAGCAAAGGTTAGTATCATAAAATCTTCACTTGTTATCTGTATACTTTACACTCATGAAAGCACTTCCCGCTTCATTATTTTCCACAACTTATATGCTCTACATACAAAGTAAATATATTTTCTGATCGAGTTTTACAGGCCAACAGCAAGCTCCTTTTTTTAAATAAGCTTTTAACCATGCATGAATCTAAATTCTGTTAGGCGTCAGTGACATTTAGGCTTTCGGAAAACGCAAAAAAAGTGAGAGACAGCTTAGGCACATGACCACAACAGAAACTGCCTTGACTTATGATACTGTATGAAACTGCTCCAACACAAAGTCACACAACTCATTTTAAACAAACTTGTGAAACAGATAAATGACATCAGATAACTTTGGAGTGGAGCAGATGAGAATATATGAGAATATTCACATGTTGGGGAGTGGTAACAGTACCTTAACATGCTATCGAGCTTACAGGTAGCCAGGAAAAAGAGACTATTCTGAAACTGGAAGTTACTCAAGTCAGCCACACCTCACTTTAGGGTTTCCAGTGCAAAGAAATAGTGGAATACCATGACAGCCTCATCGGCAAGACTTGATGCCAGCTGAACAACCAGTTACTAAACAGCCATTAAGGTAAGTCACCCCAAACCATTCCACATTGTTAAACTTGTCATAATTACAAGTGTCCTAAACACTATTAGAGGACATTTTTTTGTATCCATCCACAAAGTCCAGTACCTAACTAGTTGGTTCACCTAGGCAGGTTTCCAAGAGGGAACAATATTCACCCACACATGTGTGAGAATGACTTAGGCTATCATTGTGGTACTTGATCTAAACCCACATGGTGAGAACTCAGTGCTTGCCCTGGAGAACTCATAGGGTAAAGAGATGAAAACGGAAGAAATGAGAGACAACACAGGTACTATCATCCCTACCCAACAAATGGGGAACTGACACCAGAAGTAATTCACCTTAGATCAGGCTTGTGAGTTATTCAGAATGAGATGAACGCCAGCTCCTCAGCTGGGGACATCCTTCTTGATATGGCATAGCCAGATCAGATAGAATGAAGCCCTCCCTTATGTAAAAACGGTACCGTTTTAATTCTTATTATCTTCAGCTCGTCCAGGAGTAAGTCTGAGCAACTGGAACTCTTCATTTTTTAAATAAGACCCATTTACCTTGGTCTGCTTAACACTTTACAGCAACAGATAAGTTTTCAGCCTCCACATTATTTGCTGGAGACAGTTCCTCTAGCTCAGCATACATTGGTTTGAGAAATGAAGTTTTCTTTTGCCAATTTTAAAACCGCTCATTTCAATTTCAGAGTTCAATTTCAAATGTTATAGTTCTATTGAATTAGAGGCAAAGAAGGCATATTGAAAGGGAACAACCATGACTAACTCCAGCTAGGTATTTAGGGATAGTGGGGCTGTTCCTCCAACTTACTTCCTGAAGCTAGATCCCTGAGTAGACCACCTGTATTTTCTGTGCTTTATTAGTATGTCAGGCAAAACTTACTCTTTCATCTTCAAGACACAGTATGAGAGACTACTGGAAGAGGGAGGAAGAATATATGATTAGGCCAACAGAAGATATTTTGTACTGTAACATCTTTCTCCCTCAGTCCTTCCCAACAGAGTCTTGCAGGCCTTAAAAATCCATGTCATGGCTGGAGTCTGATACACATACAAATGAGCAATTGTAAGTCACCGTTCTCAGCCTAACCATATCTAAGATTTCAAATTATAAACGTTCTCTGTATTCAGGACTAAGAAAGTCATAGGGGAAAAGTAAATTGGAATAAAAGCTCTCTCCCTTTTAATACTTTTTTTCCTAGCTTAATGATGTAAAATTTCCACATACTTCTAATAGCCATCAGAGTTGTTAGTTGTAAGTTATGATGTTGATAACACATTGATAGAATATTCTAGATTGTAACAAGCACAATCACATACATACCACAGTCCATAGGGCAAGAAGATTCAATAAACAAGACTACAGAAGGGCAAGTGTCTGGGAATTACATGGACGTGCTTACAGAGCTAGAGAGTCTATGGCTGAAAAGGAGGAGTGTTTTGGCACACAGGTGTGAGAAGAACATACCAACTCAGAAAGCATCACATAAAACAGTGTGAAAATAAGAAAGAGAAAAGGATGGTGAAGCAATCTAAGAGGCATTGATGGTGAAAGGGAAAAGATGCAACAGCAAACGCACTCCAGAGAACCAGAGGAAAAAAAAAAAGTCTGAACAAGAAGTTTGAACTCAATACAGTAGATGAGGAGGTAACTGAGGGAAGTGATGCAGCCTGATGGATGGGAAAGTAAGACTAACCTGGCTAAGCTTAAGTGGAATTAGAAATAAGTGTCAGATAGAGAACTACGGGTTTTCTGCCAGGGAGGCAGAAAACTGGAAGAGCCCATAGGAGAGTTTTGGTTATGAGCAGGAAAAGGGATAATGCTTTGGAAGAAGTGGTAAGGGCCCCATGCTGAATGGGCAGAGGGAAACCAAAACAGTGCCAACATCATGAGCTTCAAGGACTGGGAAGCTATGAGTGTTATCGGTGACAGTGATTAGGAATGAAAACTCAGTTTGAGGCCATTTTCTAATCAACTTTTGCCTCACAGAGGCTGTTCCTTCACTTCCTTTCAGGTGTCGTGTCTCTTAGTTCCTTGAGTCTAAAATTCTAAATGTCTCATCTCTGGGCAGACGAGAAAAACATAGCTGTTTTCACAAATGTTACAGTGGCTGCTGCGTCACAAAGTCTCAGTCAGAACTCCAGCAGGACCACTAAGAAAGTCTGTTTAAATCCCTTGTGTCACCCTGCAAGACTGTGGTTAAGCCAACGATGACACCAAAGCCTTACAGGAAAAAAAAATCTGCTTTAAAATCATCAGATTTTGCATTTTTCAATTCGCCTGTTATGCTTAGTGCAGTTATAAGCATTGAAGCCTTGACTAAATACTTCCTTGCAGTGCCTCCAATTAAAATAGCTGTGTGCATATATATATGTACATATACCCTAAGCTGAACAATCAAAAAGTCAGACCTTTCCTAGATCACTTTTTGCTCCATAAGATAAAATGCCTCACGTTGATGAACCTTTAAGGCTTAAAAGATGACAAGAGTCAGGATGTGCCGCAGCTAGTTTTAAGAAAGCTTTTCATACAGTGTATTTTTGAACTTTGTCTTAATTGAGTCTACATCATCTGAAAAGGCTGACATTGCTAGGGGAACCTTAACTTTTGCATATTTCATGCTACAACTGTAGGCTTTCTTTCAGGAAAACAAAACAGCTTACTGTCTTACACCGGCAGTGCACGCAATTTTTAGAGTAAAAATATCCAAGGTCAGAAATCATTACAAAAACAAAACAGTCTTTCTCAACAGGGCTCACTTCTCTATGTATTTTGTATCAAATGCCCTAATCTCTTTCAGTAATCACGGCTAAGGGTTCTTGCCTCAACTCCAATAGGCTATGCAGGATTTTTAAATAAAGCCCTAACCTTGGGTTGCAAGAATACCAAGGGCTTTTGGAAATAAAGTCTTTCAGCTTTACAGAGAATAAGGATGCACGTTCATAACAGACTACTCACTGTTCATAACGGTATGCAAGGTGGAGAGAAATCAGCTTGATACTGGCATTTTGAGTATGCAGAGATGGCAGCGAGAAGAGGCAGTATTTTACAGTGAAGTGCAACAAATTTGATTGAGAAGTCCTTGAGAGACAAATGCTGTTCTATGGCAAAGTACTTACAAGACTACAGCTGCATTTTAAAAAAACAGGATCTGCTCACATTTTTAAGCACTGAATTTATAGTTTCCAAACCAGAAATACATTTCTGTGTTTTTTCAGGTACTGCATGCTTTAATTATGTCAATGTTATTAAAAACATTCCTGTTGTGGTCAAATATGTCTGATAACTGCCAGTAATTTCATGCACATAAATGACTATTGTGATGCACGTGTGCAAATATTCACTGTTTAATAAAATGTGATCATGTATAGCCAAGTATTCAAAAGAACAAGCTCTTACCCTCTCTGTTGCTCCCTTCAGGCGGGAGGACAATATAAAAGCTTTCACAGGAAAAGACACTTCTAGTGCAGGACCCAAGAGACAGACTCCCAAAGGCCTCTCTGCATGGAGGAAAGTACTGGTCTAACTCGCACATGCTCTGCCTCTGTCCTCAAGCACTGCTGTTTGGACAGCTGTGCAATACGATGGATGCAAGGACTGACCTACCTGGAAGTTCATTTCCCAGCTCATCTGTAAGGGGAGCCGTGGGAACACACAGCTGAGGGTAGCGGAGGTAAGCAAAAACCTGCACTGAGGTTGCCTTAAAACTGTGGTTAAACACCACAAGGGCTACGTGTCTTACCACACCCTTGAGCAGGGCATACTGGGAGCAAGGAGAGTGTCATAGTGCCACAGAGATACTTTCAACCACCTCCTCCGAGGACTGCAAGTGCTGTGCTGTGTCCGCTAAAGAAACATCACAGAAGTTCAGCTTTATGTTTATTTTTCTTTCATACAAAGGAGATAATTCAACCAAAAGGAAAGCGATTGCTTGACTGGGGAAGAACACAGTCTCTTCAGAACTAGAAAGTCTTTAGCCATAAAGATACACAGTAAAGGAAAATTGGCAGGACTGAAGACTATCTCACAGCTTTTACATTTAAGTTTTATTAATTATTTTCATTGTATGATGGTGCCATTTTAGTTCTACTTTTCCCAAGTAGGTTCTCATGATACAAATGGTTTAGTAATGCTGACGCTCTACGTAATCAATGCTGGAAGCGATACTAAGAAACTTAAAGAGTACTGAAAGCTTGAGGGATGCTCAGAATTGAGGAATAATTAAAAAGTTAAAGAGTATAAACTGTAAGCAGAAAGAAAATTGCCTGGGTATTTGTTCTCTTCCTTTTTGGACCTTGAAAGATTTTCTATGAAATGCCAATTCAACATCCTATTTTTAGTACAAGTCAGGTATTGTTTTGCTTGATTTTGGAAACCAAACTCTAGAGGTTAGTTGTTTGGAAATACTTTCCAATAAAACCCAATCATGTGGCAAAAAAAATTACTAGAGCAGCTCTAAATAATGTGACTTAATTTTAGACCACTAGAAAATGGTCATTGCAGAACAGATGTCACACCAGACAAATGTAATTATTCTACTGTAACAACATGACCTTTACAAATTGCTGCATTTATGCAAAAGAGTGCCCCCATGGTTAAGTAACTTATTACACATCACAAGTAAAGACATTTAAAATTCACAACTGATTCAATTTTTAAATTGACATATAACCTGATATCTTTCTCCTTACCTATTACAAGGAAAATAAAAATGGCAGTGCAGCTAAGGCAACTGTAGCTAACAAACTCTCAGACTTCGATCCTGCCTGCTGACCAGCATCCAGGTATTGCAAATACCACTGCTGTGAAAGTGTGAGACCAGTCAGCACCTATACAGACACACAGACAGCTTAGCTGTAAAAGTGTCACCTAGTGATTACCAAGAACTAAAAAAAGAAAAAAAACAAACAACCACAAAACCTGCTAAGTAATTAATATAGGCTAGAAAATTAACATAGGCTAAGTCTACACGAAAAAATAGCTATATGGGACAAGGGAAGAGACCCAGAAAGAAAACACTAGACAGAAAGAACAATCTTAAAATAAAATAATTGTGTCTGATGCCAGACAAGAAACCCAAGAGAACCAAATAAAAAATTACATTTAAAATCTTCTTCATGCTGACTGTATTAACCACAGCAAAAGCAGACATCACACCAGTATGAAAGGAAGGACTCGGGCAAAGGAAGTGAGCCCTGCGCACAGTGAAACACTGAGACAAAGCATTGTTTTAGCAGGAGACTGAGCTGAGCCAATAATCCCTTGAAGTGCTTGAAGGTACTTGAAGGGTAAGTATAGCAATTATATGGCAGGTGTGATAAAAGCTACAGAGGAGTGGTTGTGGTAATGGAAGCTGTGGGGTTGTTCTGTCTCTCATCTCTCCCCTATTAGCACTGCTTGGCATGACACAGACTCCAGGTCTCGTGACGGGGACACAGCCACTGAGCCCTTACATCCCCCAAGCAGATGTCTCCAACCTCACTCTGTACAGGAGTAACCTTTTTTCCAAGTTACTTGATTGCATAACTAGATCTTGGATCAGCATATGTTGTAGTCATTGACTATGACACCCATTCAGTCCAGCCAGCATTCAGCTGCCATAACTTCTACCTTCTGAATTCGCACTTATTTTGTCTTCTTTTCCGAACAGAGAAATATTTTGGAAGAGAGAAAGTTATCTGCAAAGAGAAAACTCTCTCACACTGCAATATAAATACCTATGCAGGCAGAAGAGAATAAATAATTCATTAAGATACCTTAAAATGAGATATAAAGACAACAAACCAGCTGTCAAGTACCAGCTTCTAATCCCTGAATATTCTAACATGATTTTATAAATTGTAAGTCATAGAAAAACATAGAAAAACAACCAAAACCCAGGAAACTTCAAACCCTTCTTTACCTCTCTTAATGTCATCCAGTTGAGGCTCAGGTGAAGGATTATCTTTCAAAGGAGAAGTTTTAGGTCCAGCTGCTGGCTTGGTTGGAGCTCTGAACTGTGAAGTAGGTTGAGAGGCTCGTGCAGACTGTTGTTCTATTCGGGCTTGGATCTTACTGCTGCCCTCTGCTCTGAAACAACAACCAGAGACATTCAGCTGTACTGTGCAACTGCGTTCACTTTTTCAATATCCTTGTGCTAATGTATGATGTGTGACTTCCTTTTGAACAGCATTCAGTGTTGTTTTACAAAGCTGAACAGAGAACGACAGGTTTCTGTATACAACACATGCTTTCAACAGCAAGTATGCATACTGCAATATCCTTACAAGATATATTTTCAAACCCAGATGTGTTTCAGTGTTGCCAAATTCACTAGCTGAAGAACAACAAAGGCTTTAATTTAGCAATTAATATTTGTATTTTTAAAAAAGAATTAGCAACCATAGTAATTTAAAGTAACTATATTATAAAAAAAAAATCTACTCATAACAAAATCCTGCTTAAAACTATCGTAGCAAAAGAAACAATTTTCTCACTTGCAATTGTCAGTCTCAAACTGAACTCTCTTAGAGGTCAACCCAACTGGAGCAATCAGTTTTACTGACACAGCACGAAAGTATTTACCCCCCATTTTTCATTCACTTGCTATCATTCCTTAAAATACAGTGTGAGATGTTTCCTTAGTGGGAAATTGTCTACAGAATAATGCCATGCCTAGCTGTTCAATTCAAATCAGGCGTTTCTTCGTTTCTTCTGAATCAATGAGGTGATTCAGATTGTAGAATAGTCAATATCCTTGGAAGAAAAACAAAAAACGTATACAGGTCCCTCTATGACACACCATAATGAGGTTAAGGCATGTGGTGTATTAGTCACGCAGCACCAAAGCCTTTGGGAGTATGTCTATATGTAGCACAGCAGAGAAACAGCTTACATGGATATTAAGAACTCAGTTTGGGTTCTAATAGGGTCCCAGCTCAGTAATGTGACACTTTTGTGCCTCTGAACTAATCCCACAGAGAAACAAGTTAAACTGCCGCACATGGAACTTCCTGGGACTTCACCTAAATCACTTCTGTTATCTGAGCTAGTGCATTTAGTGCTAACTCAAGTATCTCTGTGCCACGTGGAATTATAGATGCAACCTCAAAAACTAACATAGCCACCTCTTCTTTATTCATCACTGAAATGCAGCCTTTAGATACCACATTAATACACTTTACATAGTCATTTACAGTAGAAGCAGGGATCTGGGGATACACTTACTGTCTCATGTGAAAGACAAAAGCAAAAGATTGCTTCCAGTATTAATTACGCTCTTGGAACAACAGAAGATTTTATGTAGAAAGTGCAATTACTTCCCTGGGAATGTAACCAGGATGTTAACACTAAAAACTCTGCTCCCACAGAGTGTCCACAGGTCATAAAAGATCAAAGTCGCCATGAAAAAAATTCCACTTCTGAGCTAGAATAGTGAATGACTGTGAAAATCACCATTCAACAAAACACAGGCCCCCAATTTTTTTTCCTACCGTGCCTCTGCTTAAGAAAAGTTGAAATATTTCAAATCTCGCCAGAGCTAAAACTCAGCAGATCCTAAACACCTCACTGAACCAAAGCCCTCCTGGCACCTCTTCGCTTCTCTCTGACTTAAGCTTCACCTGGACACATTCAGCAGAATTTAAATTGTTGGGAATCCAAATCCCATCTATAACATGCTTGTGTCCACTGGATGAGACGCCTTACCTTTGAATGCCACATGGATTCTCACATGGATGAGTTTTCACATCACCGACTCATAGGGGCATTACAGTCCATTTACCTTTAACTCAAAGTGGTTTTTGGCAAACGTCCAGCCAACTCTTGACATGCCGCAACCCACATTTCTATTAGTTTTAGCAGCTAAAAGCTCTACACTGCAGTAAACTGTTTTTTCTTTTTAAAAAACGTATCGTAAAATTGTTTAAGAGCTTCTCTGTGAGACATTTGGATAACTGCTTTCTCTTTAGATCTCAACAATCCGTGGCCCAGTGGTGCTGAAAGAACACGATCCAGAAGCTTCAGGAACATGCAGAGCAGCAAGACTACTAAAACGTTCCCACTGCTCACTTTGTAGCATTTGTGCAGTGAAGTCAGAATATCAGGTCAGAGAGGATTTCTGGCCTCGGCAATTCCAGGCAAAACCTCACAACCATTATTTCTGCAGTTTGCTTTTCTTCCCCTCAGCTGAAGGCTTTGGACTTTTGCTCCACTCAGTATACCACTGATCCAATAAAATGATGAGTGTTTCTTGCTCCTTAATAGTATATTATTAAAGCACCATGACTCCCACAGGAAGCTGTAGGGAACAAGCCTATAAAGTCCAACAATCCTTTTGACAGCCTAGTATTTCCATCTTCTATTTCAACTAACCACAGATTCCTGAAACACATCCCATCTTTCAGCCAGCTTCCAAACCTTCAAATCATCAGAGGTGCCTCACTGCAAACTATAATTATGTCCTTTCAGCAGTGGAGAATTTACAAATTCTTTACTCTTAGATTCACACTCCCAACAGCTATTTGCATTTTTAGGCAAGATAATTGGCCCTGTAGAGCTGATAAAGTTTAGTAAGCAAACGTTACTACAAAATAAAAGACAATGGAGTTCAGATTTGAAAGACAGTCTGAGCAGGAAACTTCAGCAAGAATTCATCCCATTAACTTAGCCCTGTCACCAGCTTTACCTTGTTTTCTTGACTTGAATGCTGCTACTAAGTTTTTCCAGAACATATTCCCCAGTGTCATGATTGATAATAAGCACACAGTCCTTCTGATACGGCCTTTTATTTCCTTTAAACACAGTCATTGGAGGAGTTGATCCCTGGTATCAAAGAAAGAGCACATATTTGTTTGGTTATATTCCCCTATGCAAAAGTTTATAAACACTAAGACAAATGAATAAATGTATTCTTCTAATTAGGAGGCTAAGCAGCTAATGTTTAGTTCCTACAGAAAATACTCATTCATGAAAAGGGAAAAAATACAGTTAATGCAGTAAAGTCAGACATTTCCTCATAGCAATATTGCGCCTTTATATCATTTTAAGTGTCTCTGCAGCAACAAAACATCTTCGCCATAGTTGCCATTATTTACGGTTCTCCTTCCCCAAATGGTAACATAAATGAATTTGCATAGCTGGCTCTGACAAATGTCAGAAAATTCTGCTCTAGAAATCTTGGAATTGGATAAGAAATACAACTCTAATTACTCACGTAGCAGAACTATCGCCTAAAGAAATATGTGGTCAATTGAAAAATAATTTAAACTGCTTTGTATTTATTCTATCAAATTAAAAAAAAAAGCTAATATTTTCATAGTGGATTACAAGTAACTGTCACAAACTGTGTAAGAACAGCTGCCTTCTTCAAACTCAGATTAGCATGTAGATGCTGAACAATTACACCAAAATGGATTTTTAAAAGCAAATGGGGTATTTTGACTCCTTCCAGAATGTCCCCAAGTCCACACAGCACTGCATAGAGCCATACAAGTCTAATGGCTTAGACTGAGAAGCAATAAAGACAAATTCATGTGGTCTTCCGCACTTGCTAACAGATACCACAAAGATTATGCTCAGCTGTAGTTTATGTGTACACAAGCTGGCTCATACACCTGGTTTTGGGGTTACAGGAGGCAGAATCAGTTATAATCCACCTGTACTCAGCAGCATGGACACACATCTGACCATATCAAAATAGCACGTTACTCTACAAAAACATACAAAAATAAGTTCTCAGCTGTGAGCCCTTCTCAGATTTCTCTATAACAAACAGCTGTTCTACAAAAGAAATTTAAAAAATGTTTAGTCATGTTCATCTTTGCATATGCGGCAAGAAAGCAACCGAATTCAGGTACAAGAGGAATATATTCTATTCTGAGTAGCAAAACAAACAATCAGATTTTATCCACTCAAAATTAAATTCCTGTTCTCAGTATTGCTAATAAATAGAATATGTTTGAATCTAAAATGGCTTCAGAAGAGTAAGTAGGGAAAAACCTGAATTCCCAAAGATACTGTAAGATATACAGACACAATTCAGAAAGCATCAGAGTCTCATGAAAGTCTAGTCTTCAAAGGCATTTTACATTTTTATCATTCCTACCTTTAAGAAAGGAAAACAACATTTAAGAGAATAAAAAGCAAGCTGAAAGTCAAAGCCTGCTCCCTGTTGACAAATAAGTCAGGAAACAAAGCACAAATTTAATGAAAACTGATCAAAGTTTGTTGGCCATCATTCTGCTATGCAGAGACCTCTTAACGCAGAAAAGATTATGATTTTGGTTAAAAAATAAGCAGAAATAGAATCCCTTCCTAAGTAAACTAACAGTCCCATCCTATTACTTAAAATTAAATGTTTAGGTTTTATGTTAATGCCTAAAAAACAATGGCTTACAGATCTGCTGATTACAAGGACAGAAGAAGGTAGATGAAACAGGTGACATTTAACCAGATTTGTTTTCAAGTGTGAGGGTTTTTTTTTTTTAAACAAACAGAAATTCTTCATTTCCCCAACTAAGACTGTTTATCAAAATACTAAATCCACTAAATCCAGAAGTAGAAATAGTGTTTCAAGTTACCCAAGCAGCAAGGGACACAAGAACATCTCCACTGAACAAATCATCAAAGAGAATCCTCAGGAATCAGGCAACTTCAAAAAACAAGCCAGCATCTGAATCCTGTCCAGTTGTTACGCAACTGAGAAGCAAAGCAGGATTTTAGAAATTCAGTAAACCTTGTAAGGATGAAATGATCTCAAAACTTCTTGCTCTTCTTCATTACACTCAGCGTTTCCCAGCTCTTTCTACTGAACATACGCAATGCTTCCATGGAGCAAAATACACACAGGGGCTGCATCTAGTGCAGTTAGCTCTTATCCCTCTGGAGCACAGTACAAGCCGAAAGCCACTCACACTCATGGGAAGACAATCAAATTAAACTCATCAGTACATAGATTTGGAAAGGGTCATTACAAATGATGTTGCTGAACACAAAAGATGAATGAACAACACAGTTCTCAGTCAACCAAAGATGAATGCCATTGCTATTAATCATATCGTTGCCAGCCCCATAATAGCACTACTACGCTCACCACCTTTATAGACAAATAAAAGTATGCAACCTCCTGCAGCACTAAACGTGACCAAAGCCGTATAAAATACAGGAGCAAAGGAGAAGCAGGCTAAAGCCTCATTCAGTGAGAATTATCACAATACCATCACCTACTAATTAAAAACACCAACATGCTAGAATAAGCAACACCACAAGAGTCTGACACAGGGCTTCCAAACTGACTGGTGCTCCCCCACAATCACCAAACCTATCTGCATCTGTGAATTCTGGTTTATTGGCTTGACACACAGCATTAGCTTCAGCTAATAAGCAAATCCAGTTCCAGCATGTAAGCACTTTCTTTTGTTTTGGTAAGGCAACCACTGAGCCTTCAATTACAAAACAGCTGCATCTATAAACAGTTTGAGCACTTATTTTATTGCTGTTTGACCATCATCCTCACACAGTAGATCTTTATGGCATAATTTGAGGACGAAGTGGATGGGAAACCACTTCATTGTCACTCACTAGAAAACTCCCTCTCGCTTCCACTGATAAAGCTAAAGGCAGGGAACCATCTGTACATTTTACTAATGAACAAGCTTACAGGCCTACCTGTGGCTTCTGAACATCACACCTTGACTAAACCCAAAGTTACCCTGCCTTTATTTTTAAGTTGTAGCACTAAAAATGGATGGAAACCAGGTATAGAGCATCAGCTAATAGAAGAAGTCTTCTTGTTTTTCAAGGAAGGAAATATATACTAGGAAGGAAAGAATCCAAACAAATGAAAAACTGGAACCTTACAAATAAAACCCTTAACAAAGATTCAATTGTATAGTCCTTTCATCGTGTAACACACTACAAGTCTGGCTGCTCAAATATCCGAGCCCACCTGTTTTTACAAAGAGGAAAGTGAAAAAGAACATATACAGCAGACTGGAACTATGTTGCAAACTTCTTAGAGAGTAAACAGGGAAACATACAATACCACATGTAGCATACTTACTGGAATATGTGGCAAAGTGATTGTTACATCATCTCCTTTACCAACTTGGAGCTCCCCTTCACAAGACGTATCAATTGATGCAGGCTTAAAATCATCTAAAGAGGAAAATAATTGTGATTATGTTTCTGAGAGTCTTGAGCCTTCAGAATGCTCCCCTGTAAAAAGTCACTGCACATTCACCGTGATTACAGGGAATGCTAAAATACATGGGAATTTACAGCAGGGGGTGGAATAAAGCGTCACTACAAAGCATCTATGCTCAGAGCCCCAGCCATGTGACGATACCAGATTCTAGATTTGCTTTTAAAAATGGAAGTCGGTTTCTAGATACTGCGCCTGAAAGACCAAAACCAAGCTTCTCCAGATCCCAGGCTTTTAGTGACATTTGATGTTGCACACAGGTGTAAAACTGTACCACGTATCCCAAAGGAGTATCAACTTCAAGCCCGAGGGCTCTGCATGGCTCCTGCCAGTTCCAAACCTCAGGACTCCATCTGTGACAAAGGCTAATTTACTGAGACAAGCTCATTTAGCCTCACTGATATTTCTGACTGCTAACAGGCATCTTGCCTTCATAACACCTTCTTCAGAGTAGTGGAGACCTTGGATCCCACCTATGAGGAAAAAAAGAGGTGCTGATCTTACTTTACCGGGCTCCACACAAGGCCAAAGCCACTGTGGATGGAGAGCACTATTATAGCTCTAAACTAGCCCTAGTTTAAAAAAATTTTGCTGCACTGTATAGAATGCTTTGTCCCCCAAACGATGCACTTCTGTTTAGTATATTTATTTGAACCAAGAACATTTTAACTTAACTATGCTTAAGTATTTCCCCCCCTCAATAATTCTGTTGTGCTGATGAACCACAAAAAACATGTAACATTTTGACAGAGAATTTAGTCAGTGAAATAAGATCAGACATGTTCTTGTTGTTTGTTTTGTTTTTAATTTTTTTTTCTTTTAAACAAGCATCCGTTTAATTCTAACATCTCTGGATATGAAGAGGTGCAATTATATTCACAACCAAGACTTTTAATTACTGCATTAGTTAAGACATTAATATCTCAGGAAAAAAAGTTAAAATGCAATTCCACTATGTAAAGTGTATTTGCATGAAAAAAACAGCTTGTAATAAATTCTCATTAAGGGGACGTTAATGTCTAATTGAGTTTTACTTTGACAGCACAACAAGCAGAATCAGGCACACTTGACTTAATCCTCATGCCTTAACTGCCAGACCAAATCACATCCTTCATTCTCATCTGCGCAATCTATTTCTAGCTATTGTCTCCCACCTACTTTATGTGCAAGCTTGCTAAATAAAACAAGCCAGCTGTAGAAGAACTAGTGTCTTTGCCAAAAAGAGATCAAGAGTTTCAACAGCACAGTCACTAAATGAAAAAACATATCACTATCACGCTTCTTTCTCAGATATCAGTAAAATATAGTTACTTCAAGCAAACTCATAATGAATTGCTTTCATTTAGAAAGCATATTAGGTGTACGTGCTTGGCTAATTTTGCTGTAGATAGAGTGCACGTATGCCTATCCAAATGTAACCACAATCCTTTTTCCAGAAGTCAAATGTTTTTAGATGTTTTCCAGGGATAATCCAGTTTTTCAGTACAGAATTTCATAAGCATTACAGAAAACATGTAAGTATTTTAAGAAGGCAGAGACAAATTTAGCCTGCAAAATCCTCTTACTGTAGTTTGCATGAAGAGGTTTACAGGAACAATATAATGCTCAGATCCCAGATAAATCATTCAAGATCAGTGGTTAGGAAAAAAAAAAAGTTATAACCAGAAAATTAAGAGATCTCACTTGAACGTCACTGAGAATACAGCACACAAAAAGCTCTTTTGAAATAAAACCACATTTTTCCAGTTGTAGTTTGAAGTGCTTTGGCTATGCAACCCCTTAAGAACTTGATTATGAAAGCACTTTCAATTTTAGAAATCCAGTGTATTTCTATCTGGATATGGCTTGGGTTTAATTCATACACTATCAGACAGTAACATCATTCATTCAATGGGTGGGCTATTTTAAAACTTTGATTTATAAATGGAGATTTGGTAGTGTGTTAGTGCTGGCTAGAAGTGTTCCGTATTATGCATAAACAGTTAAATATATCGAACATATGGTATGGTATTCTTTATCATGATATAATTATGTACAATCAGAGGGCTGTACCACACAAAAAATTTAAGTGTGGATGCACTAGACGGAGGCTTACTGTTTAGGAAAACAGCTTTGCTTGAATCATCTTCTTGAATAACAGCTCAATCTACAAAGTTTTCTTTCAAGTCTCACTCAGATGACTGATCTCACCGAAATTATGTACTCACAGTGTATGAATACAGTCCATAAGACTGCGCCTAGGATCATGCATCATATAACAAAAAATTCCTATTATTAATAGTACAAATTTCCCACCTTAATACAAGGCTACTGAAATACAACCTCAGTATTGTTTTCATTTACTGTTGGTGATTAACTACTCATTTTAAATCCTGAAATTGTTTACGGGATGAAATAGCAATCTCTTGCCCATGGAGTTCAAGTACAAACATGTAGTGAGCTCCCCATCAAAACCATTTCCTAATATGAAATAAAATGCGTCCAGTGCTAGAAAAGAACAGTTGGAATAGTATCTGGTGTCTTCAATAAATAAATAAATAGCAGATTATTCCAGTTATTCCAAAACTCTATTACTGCTTGAGACCTTGCCTCGCGATTTGTCTTACTCTTCAGAATTACCATGTGTGTGGCAATACTGTATGAGTCTGAGTCATTTCTCCTCGCTTTCCTGGAAAGTGACTTATTATCTACATCGCTAGAGCTAGCGCAGCCAGGGAGGAGGTTGCGGGGTTACGCGTCGCCTCATCACGAGCACAACCACTTAAATTCAAACTGCGGACGCTTTGGCTGATGACGAGCCGGGCTCCTCTTCAGGCACTCCTGCCACACAGGACAAGCCAGGCCGGGGCCTGCGGTGACCTGTCCTACAACTGCCGTTAAAAAAAAATAAAAAAAAAAAATAAAAACAGCAAGCCATCCCCTGATGGAGGAGGTCGCTTCACGCCCTTAACCAACCGATTCATGGAAAACTTCATAAAGCCTTCCCCAGCCTCCCTCACGCAAACTTCCTCACTGCTGGGTGCACCCAGCCGGGCTGCTTCCCTCCGCCCGTGGGGAGAGAGACCTCGG
>VXAL01011842.1:548680-568771 GCA_013399475.1 Chauna torquata
TGGATGGGGCTTTGGGCAACCTGGTCTAGTGGAAGGTGTCCCTGCACATGGCAGGGGGTTGGAACCAGGTGATCCTTAAGGGTCCCTTCCAACCCAAACCATTCTGTGGTTCTATGAGTTTGAAAGATGAGTACCATTCCTAACCCTGCTGTTGGTTTCCTGAGTGATCAAGCCTTGTCTCTCACTTTCTGCCCTACAGGGAGGAGAGAATGATCTTGGAGTGAAAAATGGTCCATAGGAAACAAGTAGTTGGTTTTGGTGTGAGTTCTGTCTTCCTATTTTTCCTCCTACCACAGCCATGAAGTTTTTCAGAGTCTAGGAGCTGAAGAGGTAACCCCACAAAGCTACCTTGAAAAGGAAAGAATTGGGTAAAAGGGCAACACTGGAAAGTACTTCCCCAGATTGAAGATGGCCATGGTAAAAGGCTGCTGCTGCTTCTATCAAAGTCAATGGGAAAACTTCATCTGACTTCTTTGAGAGCTGTTGCAACTCCAAGACAGCAAAGGGAATCACACTTTAGGAGGGGACGTCTAATGTATCCCTCCCCTTGCTGATCCTTGATGTTGGGAAAAGAGGACCCACTGGTACAATGAATCCTGATCATAAAAGCTGATGAAATAGGAACTCAAAATCCATGAGATTTTTTTGGGGGGGGAAGTGCCTTGATGAGGGATACAGAATAAATATTTGTTTTAAGCAGAAGTGTTCCAGTTCCAATTGGTGCTGTAAGAAAAATATCAGTATGTTACAAGAAATGGAAATGCTGCTCTTCACCTGATCTCTCCTGGTCTTCCAGGTCTGTTCCTGGTGAGAACAACAGCAAATCCAACCTTACAGTGTCTGTGGGGAGGATGGAGAATTGGTGATCCCTGCTTCTGGAAGCCTGCTGGATCTATAGCTTTAAACTCCTTTATATTTGATAGTTTTAGTGCAGCACTGCCTTGCACTGCTGTTTGAAGTCCAGGCACAGAAGGAACATAGGTTTTAAAAAAGAAACTGACTTAAGAAGGGAAGGAAAGTTTGCCTGTCAGTATTGGTTAGCAGAGTATGCAGGTGGTATGATATGTATCTTTTGAGTAAGGGTAACATCAGGTATTGTTTGCAATTCAGTGGAAAAGGAATAGCTTCTTGTACCACCAGTAATTTTTTTTCCTTCCTACCCTACTGATTAGATACAGTTAGACTAAAAAGGGTGGAGGAATGGTGTTTGAAATTTTGTTCACAAGATGGCAGTAGCTACTAACCACTGTGCTACCTTCCTTTTAACCCTAGCACTGAACCATTGTCTCAACCTTTAACGCAGTAGTAGGAAGAGCTGGTAATGGTTATCTGTAGACAAGACAGCTAGAGTCTTTTTTTATGTGCAATTAAGTCATTTTTTGTCTACTTAAATATCTCTTGGATCTTGAAGACAGGAAGCAAAAGGTATTTAAAGAAAATGCAGTTGCATCTCAGAGATGCTTGTTATTTAGAGAGAATGTTCTTGGCACAATGTGAAGGAGACTAAGGTGAAATACTATTAACTGTTAATGGCGGCTGGGATCCTCTACCCGTGAGGTAATAATTTGTTGTATTGACAACTTGCAGGTTGTTTCTGTGTAATTTGATTCTCACTAAACTGTTACTGCAGAAACTGCAGTGATGTAAGATACAGTTTTCAAAGCTTCAAAATGCAGTGCCTTAATACAGTATTTTCTTAACTCAAAAATATTAGACAAACCTCTGTTTAAATGAACTGTTCCTGTTTTCTTCCTATTTCTTTTGTTTTGTAGGTGAGCTGCTCTCCACCTGAGCAGCATCAGAGCTGCATAAGATGCATGTGATCAGAGAGGCTGTATCTTTCTCATTAATTACTGTGTTGAACTCAGCTGTAGTTCAGTTTGCCATTTTGCAGTTTTTCCTACTCTAGTAATCCCCATTTTGTCTCCAGCATGCCCTCCTCACTTAAAAGGAAAGAGGAAGAATAGAAAATTACATTTACTTCTTGCTGGCTTTATATCTCATTTTAAACACTGTGTTTAAAACATAATCCGTTACCAGGCAGCACTAACAAGCCACGATGTAAAACTGCCTCAACTGCATTTATGCAGCAGTAATTCTTTTGGATATTTAATGTTTGAATTACTGTAAACACTAATCAACTGCCACTGCGGAAACCTATTCTTTTAAAATAAAATTAAAAAAAAGGCAGCTCCTCTCTGTGCCTGTCTTGCATTTTCCTTTCTCTTTAAGACTAACCTATCTTTGCTTTTTGCACAAGTGAGTGGGATCCACCAACATTTGTGTGTCTATACAGGCTGAGAGAGCACCAGATCAAGAGGCAAAGCCAGCTGAGCGTAGTTGCTGGTGTTGCTGGGCAGGACTGGAGGTATTCCTGTTCCGGTTAACGCAGACTGCTGGGGTGTCACAGAGCTGTGGCACAAGAAGCTTCCCTATTTGGATCAGGATTGTGTTCAGCCTTGGCATCTCTTTTCAGTAGGCACTGAAACAGCAGTGGAGCAGGGATGTTGAGCGGTACCCTGGACTGCGGTGTTTCTGTTGGCAGGTTGGTCTTTGTCACTGCCTGCAGCTCGGAGGAACCATGGCCAACCCACAAGGATGACCCTGGAAGCCTGCTTTCCACAGCAGCTGGCTTGGTGCAAGCACTAAGAGCCAACAGCCGTACAGCCTGCAAGAGGGGGCCTAAAACTCTCATCTGCCCTTTGTTCAACAGGTTGGCCCATCCTGGCACGTACTCTTTGAGACTACATCCAAAACGCAGCTAGGGACAACACCATAACCCCAGCCTTCATGCTGTACACCCCTCCAGCACTCCCTTGCACCAGGCAGGGCGTGGAATGACTGATAATTTGTATCCCAGATGTCCTTTTCTGACAGTGCTTTGCTCGGCTCCCAGCCTCATGGCCGCATTCCTAGCGTGAAACTGGGAACAAAAGGGATCTGGAGGCCTGCAGAACAGTTGCTCCCTCCTTTCTTCACAGAAGTTGAATGGAAGCACGACTGTTCTGTGTTGTAACTAATCGGCGGTCACAGCTGCCTCTGAGACTGTGCTGGGGCATTGTACCCCTGAGAAACTGTGGCACCAGCAGTCGGAATTGGATGCCGTGCGATGCAGCGGCCCACGTTGTTCCAGGCTAAGCAATTAGGGCTTATCCACTGAATAAAGGGGACTGCGGCCAGGCTTCTTGGCCACGTATGACTTGTACAGCAGATGGTACCCAGAGTATAATGGACTAAGAAAATGTTCTGAGTGGGGAAAATGTCACAATTAAAAATGCCAACACAGATGACATTCTCGGAAAAACAGAGGCCAACTGAAAAAGCCATTTATGCAGACAGTGGGTACCAGGAAAAATGAAGACAATCATGAGATACTTTTTTTTTTCTGGCAATAGTATGTTCTAAATCAGGTGATGTGTCTCAGAATTTTGAGGCATGCTTCACCCTCCATGATAGGAACCACGTAAAGATAAGAGGGAGGGATTTTTGTGTTTTTAATACGAGAACACAAAATTAAAATGGAAACTGAGGAACCAGTTTTTCCATCTGGGGGAGTTAACAGAGTCCCTGATGAATTGCCATACGCTGATTGGGATCTGAGATGAAGCAATCAGATTACTAGAGAACACAAAACTGACCAGATACGTAGATTAATTGTAGTTTGCAAAGTGGAGGAAAACACCCAGAGCAGTTTATGAAATTTATGAAGGTTGAACAAGTCTCCAATACTGTGGGTGTAGTAGAAAATGAAAACTAGAGTACCCCAAGTACGGAGATCTAATGCAGAAAGGCGTGCCAGAACTCGGAACTGGATTCTCAAGAAACAAAATGTGGCAATGCAGACTGGTGAACATTGAGCCAAGATAATGCAGCTTTTGAAAGAAGGGTACAAGAACACTTGTGGGTTGTATTATTTGCTAGTGCCAACAGTGTGTGTAGCACGGACTGCAGAATGGTGAGCTTCAGGAAGGAAGGAAAAGTGGGTAATGTTGCAGCCAAAGTTATACAGCCTAATCTCCCTAAAGCAAGTAGGACACGTTAGCAGTGGGGTAGCCTGTGGGGCACAGACTGATAGAACATCAGAACCAGGAACGTCAATGTTAAAACAGCATTGATAAGGCTGAAGAAAAACAGATAAAGCCTAAGTGATAATGGTAAGACATGTGAGCTGAGCATCTTGATAAACTGTGATTTGGCACTATTGCAGTTCGCTGGGGGTGGGAGGGAGGAGGGCAGTAATTGCTAGTGGGGACTTACCTGGTTGTTGACCTCCTCATGCGGAGCTCCTCCATGCTCACTAGAGAGATGGGGGGAAAAAAAAAAAGATAAAAGAATTTGAGGATGTGTTCACAGATCAGAAATATTTGTAACACTGCACCAAGCAGAGCCAATCTGTTACTGAACTGACACCCTCAGTAAAGATTTCCTTACCCTAGGGCTGAGGTCTGGGGAGGGACAGGCAGATTGATTACGCTTGGGAATCACAAGATCAATAGGGGAGCTAACAGAACAGACACCCATTTGCTTATTATTGTGGAAGAAGGCAGAACACCAAATCATCTGCTTCATACACAAACCCTGAGGAATTTAGTAAGATTTTTAATGGGAGCATTTGCTATGCCCTAGAAGAAAAATGCTTGAAGACGTCAAATATTTCTTTACCTTGTTGCACCACTTAAGTTCTGTAAGACACACCTAGCCTAAAAACAGTGCCTGCATGTGTTTAAACCTCCTGCGTTCCTGTGGCACTGCTTTTTCAGGTTGTAGCTAAACTCTGAGACTCAGACCTGCCCTGCACACTTGCCCCCAAATGGCAGAATGTTGGGATAACCTTATTTGTGCACCATTTTCTTTCCTCCCTCTCAAAGCCCTAGTTTTCGTTAAAAAGAGACATAGCTGTGTGGGCAGCGAGAGAGCCAGAAGGGCCTCCATAGGTATTCACAAGTGGCTGTATTATGGAATACACTAGTCCTGATAGCCTGAAGTTGCCATTTGGGATTGCCTGGCACTTGAGCAATTTCACTGGAAAATGCAAAGGACAATGAATGGCAAGAGAAGCAAAGGTTTATACTTTATACCCCAAGGTTACTGCTTGGGCTGTCTCTGTCCATACAGACTATTGTGGGACTGATATTTTATTAACTGACAGAGAAGCTCTGCGTGATCGAGCCCATGCAGCGTGGGGATGCTGATGAGCACAGGCTGTGCATGGCTGGGAAGGGAAGCAGTGCTGCACCTTTTGGGAGAGTCCTCCGCAGAGTCCCACGTTGCGCAGGGGTGGGTGGTTGCACCACTGTGCCTGCTTGGCTCAGAGTGATTTCTGAACCAGGAAGCTGAATCCATAAGTACCTCACCTCCCATCTGGCCCTTTTCCCCCCTTTTCCATAATGTCCTTCTTTCTAATTCTCCTTCCTTCCAGTAGCTTGACATGCCTGGCTTCCTTCTCCCTTCAGCGATACAAGCTACCATAGAACTAGCATTTGCCATTTGTATGTGCTAAACATTTCCTTCCTCCTCTAGTTTTATTCTCTTTAGACTACAGATGTTTGGGGGCAGGTTTGACTTCCTGTATATTTACGTGATATTTAAAACAGTGGAACCCAAATTTGGGCTGAATCTATTATGATTTAGTCACTCCTGTTCTTCTTTATAATTTATAAGAGACAAGCTCTATTGGTAAGTGTTCTGGCAAAAGTGCTGCCTCCATTGGTCCAAATTCCAGCTGTTCCTCGTTTGCAGGGACGATATGCTGGAGGAAATTGCTCTACACCCAAAATGGGGTTAATTACTCCTTATTATATCCTTATTCAACATCTCTTTGGATTTTCTTTTAATTACTCCTTTTTCTATTAAGCACTAGCAAAATATTGGCAATTCAAATTATTTTTCTGATACGGGCAGTAACAGCCTTCTCTGGCTCCTCCTTACTCTGACTGGTGAGTTCAAACTGTTGCATGTCACACTTCACACGCAGATACACAGACTATGTCATCCAGCCTCTTCAGCTGTTTGTTCCCATCTCTGCAAGCTCTCAGGCTGCTAAAGACCCTAAATGGCATTAAATGATCTGTGAGCCTATATGTAATGCAGCCTGGTTTGTAAGGCTGCACAAAAAGAGAAAAAAAACCTCATTCATTGGAAGTCCGTGTTCTAATTTCTTTCAGCCAAGGAGTGCTTGCGGACATCTGTGCGAAGAAAGCAGTTAGAGCCCTGCAGAGCCAGGGCCTGTGCCCATTTCCCAGTTTTGGATCATGTTCCCTTCAGAAAGTATGGGCGAAAGGGAGAGCAGCCCAGCTGAAGTAAGGAAGCGAGAGATCTGCCTCCTCACTAGGATGAGCTTCAGCTGTCAGGGAAAACAGAGGAGAAGCCTGTCTGAATGAGTGGCTCCTGCATATGAGAAGAGGTGCACAAGCTGAAGGGCTTCTGCTTTGGTTCCAAAAACCAAAAGTTGTGGGATCTTGTGACCACCAGAAAAGTGTGGGTAGAGCTAATTATTACCTGGAGAGTTGCTTCAGGTGAGGATCCCCACTACAACACGAATACAGACACCAGTCAACAGCAGTGCACGACAACTGCAGTGCTACTGCTGGCTGTGCTCTAAGCCAGTTGACTCTTGACTAACTTAAAGCTGGCTAGGATTCCTTGATTTAAAAACTACTGTTTTTTTTTTTTTTTTTTTAACATTTAACAGTAGTATTTCACCAAACTGTGCCATGTTTAACGTCTGTCTTTGGTGCTCATACTTTTTAAAGGTGTCCTAGATAAAATGCACATAAAATATATCCTGGATGCTGCAGACAAGAATGTGCGCGTTAGCACTTGCAGGATAGGGATCTAAGTCAGTAGGTGTGTTAGAAACACCTAGAATAGAAATCTGCTCATCTGAGAAACCACACAGGACTGCAGACTCAAAGCAAACTGTGTGGCAGATAAAAGCGGAGTCTTTTGAACTTCTGACTTTTTATTGCTTGTCAGTCTACATGTAAAACAGTGATGAGACCTTTTTACTACATCTTTTTGAAGGAAAAGTAGTTTTAAAACTAAGATTTTGTTTCTTTCTCTTTATTTTTTCCCTTCAGGGTGTACAGGTGTTTCTTTGCTGTTTCTGTGCGTGCTCGTATTGCAATCTTCCATTTCAGTGCTTGAGGCAGGGGTGGCAGCAGCAGCATGGCTCTGGGTCAGGCTGTGGCAGCTCATACACTTGTCCTCCACCTCTGTTTTGAAAGAGGAGATGGGGTGGCTATAGCCAACAGCCCTCCCATCAGACCATGTGGATTTGTGGAAAGAGGAATTTAAAATGCCTGGCTCAAAACTATGATTTAGTAGAAAAGTATTTCAGTGTGCTTACTAAATTATTCCAATGTAAAGAGTTCTTACAGTTCTAAGAATCACCTTCCTTCAGATAGCTTAAAAAAACCCTTCCTGTTCCTGTTCTACTTTTTTTTTTCCAAGCAGTTTCTCACTGTAAACTATAGAATGCAGCTTTCTTAGAGAAAGTGTTACTATTTTTCTACCGAATAGAAGAATCGGTGTTCTTTGTTGTGAAATCAGACTGTAAATATATCACTCCTGAAAGCTTAAAGTTTATCTCTTGCATGAGAAAACAAATTCAGGTCAGGAGTCGAGATGTCAAAGTTTTCTCTGTATGCTTTTATCTTTAAAGCTTCAAGTTAGGATTGTGGAGAAGCAGGAGGTTACGGACTAATAACAATCCCGAGGAGACTTCTGAGCTCTGAATTTGGCATTCATCTCCAACATCCAAATTTCTACAGGTTTGCTTATTTTCAAGCCAATTATTTACTTTGTTGTAGTCAAATTATTGTAAAATTAGGAAACATATTAGCCACACATCTCTTATCAAGAGTGGTTCCATCAAAGCCTGATCACAGTGATTTTTAAAATCAGATCTTGTAAGCGAAGTCTGTATTATCTGTTCTCATCAGGATAAAAAGCAGCACTCTTTTTTTGAAGAGGAGTTGATCTGACTATGCACACTTGGATACCAATTAGGAACAAATTCTCACTGTAAAAGCACAAGGAAGAGTGGGTGGAAGGTTGTGCATCCCTTTAGAAAGGAACTGAAGCTTTTTACAGTTGTGTTAATCTCACCATATGAAGCAGAATACACAATGCCTTGAACACAGGCTTTTGGGTGTGGGGAAGGTGCACCTGAAAACAACATGTAATCAATGAAAGGGCACTGTGCTGCTCTCCCTCAGCTCTGAGATACTGTTAACTGATAATGCAGCGTATTTCTTGTAGATGAAGGTGTGATATGTGTCTGGAGCACACTATGTTGTGTTGCCTTCGTCTCCAGCCTCATGTGTGACTGAGGTGGACAGGAGGTCGCAGCATTACGGTGCAGCTGGGACAGTTTTTGGAGCCAAGGGAGCCCTTGTTAGAAGGTAACTGTTTATCAGTAGCTTCATACCACAGTCCTTCCTCCGTGCTGCAGCTGGGAGCCAACCTTGTACCTTGCTGCATTTTGCAGCCACTGAGGTCTTGCATGTCGGACCGAATGATGGTGGGAAAGGTCTTCACCTTCATGCCTGTGGGCTCAGAGAGGCAATCAAGCTACGATGTGAGTGGCTCTGCAGCAATTGTACAAGGGGACACTCCTGTCCTTGGGGAAACACACGGGAATTTGAGCTAGCTTTGCCCTTCTTCTAGGTGTCTGTGTCTGTATGAAGAGGGTTGTACTACTCTGCATCGTGATTTTTGTATGTGGGCAAGTCATGACTAAACCCCTTGCTTCTGTATCGTAACCTTGTCCCTACTGCTGACAAGGTTATGTGCAACTCCTTCATTTCCGTAAGCGACCCAAGGGAGGTTACTCTGCACCCTCACCCTCTGTGGCCCTTCTGGCCTGTCCCCAGCGCTGGCATGTTGGACTGGCTCTTCAGCTGGAGAAGGGGCACAGCTCCCTTCCACTCAGTGGAGCCGTGCTGACATATGTGAGTGGCGGATATAATCCATTATTGTTAGTGTTCCCAGGGGGGTGATATGCATCCAGATGCTATTACTGCAGGCAGGGGATATGTAGCCGCAGTTTTGTCCATAATCTGAATCTCTGTAATACTGTGGTGGGGTAAAAAGTTGAAGAAGCATCTTCCCCACTCTTGCTTCTGCTGGTATTTACTCATGGATGTGACAAGCTGTCATTTTCTAGTTTGTATGAAAAGTGACACCTAACCTCCCTTCCCCCACTGCAACCTTACCAGTATATTTGCTGCATGCAGTTATAGATTTGTGTTCATTTCCCTAACAGATGTCGCAGTGATTCAGTGCAGAATCTGCTTGGGGATATGATTATAACTGAACTGTTCGCAAGGAAGGGGAGGTGAATGCTTTGGTATTTTCTGCTTCTGTTGTAATACCACAGCTTTTTATTTCAGATCCTTGATTCAGACTCTTAACTTCCCATTTTGCACAAGGAGGAGGCAAGGCGTGCAACTGTGTTTAACACTTCAGAAATTCTGTAGGACCAAATATACGTATACAAATATAAGCGATAAAAGTATCCGATCCTAAAAAATAACTTGGCTCTCTGCCAGCTTCTACAACGAGACTGTGAATGTCCAGGCAGTGCCATATAGCGCAAGCTGCTTTTTCTAAGGTGTTTTAGACAAGGATGAGATGAGATGTACTGACATACCAATGTGAACTCAAGATGATGTTTCCTGCATGTTACCTTAAGGTGTTCAGGAACTGATTTTATATTCAGTGCCGCTGTGAATTGTTTGATATTTAGATGCAGGAAAGTGTCTGTGCATAGAACATGAATCCTAGTGTTATTTAAAGTAAGGTTTAATTAAAAGTAGGCTCCTATTACTCAGAATTTTCCCGAGAATGCCTATCTCCTTTCTTTCACTTCTGTCTCCAATTTACATGGAAAAACGTTTCTCTGCTGAGGAAGTGGCTCAAGAAGGTTTGGCACTCGTGTAACAATAACCCTAGGGCACCACTTCCCCCTTCAGAATACAAGTTAATTATATACCTGCTGCAAAATAAAATAGGTGCGAATTTCAAAAAGAACCAAAGGCAATTATTGAGCTGCTCACATCGCTCATATCGCTGCTGCTGTGCTGCTCTTTGATAGCTGTATAATTGATGTGTGTTGCTGTGATACGCCGTCTCTAGTTTGTGCGCACTTTTGCCTATATATTATTTCAAGAGGTCCCAACTGCCTGCTATTTTCTGTCCTCACAAATAGATGCTTTTGCATCTCCGGCTGGCTCTTGACCAAGCCTTCTCAGGGCTTATGAAAATTATCCCTCCCTTAATAAAGTTAATGTCAGCGGAGCTTGCCACCTTCAACCATTTTGATTTCCTTGGCACAAAGGAAATGCTGTTTCCTCCCTCTGGAGGACTACACAGCATTAAAGCTGCTCTGTCTGTGAAGATCAGCACACTGCTGGGTGGTTGTTTTTTCTCCCCTGCCCCCCTTGAAGGAATTATTGCTCCGAAGGGGTGCCTGCGAGGGGATAGCTGTGCTGCAGGCTGCCTGACATTTGCTTTGTTGCTTTTGCTCTCTCTGCAAAATGCCTGTGTCTGAAAATCAATGGCATCTCCTGCTGTTTGGAGAGGGTGTTCCTGTCCTTGCATCCCACCACGGATCTCCGGCACTCTGCAGTGGCAGCTGGAGGGCTGATTGCACCGCTGCAGCTGCTCCTCTCAGTTCTGCTTGCTGGGTCTGGGGAGCGGTACGGATGCCAGACTGAGTTAGAGCAATTTTCGTCCCCTTGCGTCAGGACTGCATTTACAGTCTTGACAGCAGTTTTGTTTGGGAGAGCTCAGAGACAAACCTGCTGAGTCTCCAGGGTGTTGAGTACACTGAACCCTTTCCTGTGATCGTGACCAAGGAGGAAGATCCATCTTCCTTCTGGTTGGCTTGCTCCTGAGAAGACCTTGCATGTCAGGCATATTCTCAGAATATCTTGTGATATGTAGGTCCTTCTCCAAACAAGTGCTGGCTGATCCTCACACACCTGTCAAATGCAAAAACCTTCAACTGCTTTCCTCCTTATCTGTATTTTTGGCTGGTGACCATCCTGATTTCCTGAGCCATTCAGTCTGTTTGCTGAAATGGTCCTGGCAACAAAGCACCTAAGCATCCCTTGCTTTGCTAGACGCAGTGCCTGAATACCTCTTTTTTACAAAAAGCAATGTGAAAAGCTTAGAGAAATCAAGGCACCCTTTCAGATCAATTTTAGGACACGTAAAATCACACCATCCTATCCAGAACCTGCCCCAGGTATTCATCATGCCTACCGTTTCCAGAGCATTCAGATACTTTGCATCACAGGAGAGTTGCCTGTGCCTTGGCAGCTCGTTGGAAGTGTGGGTGCAGGGGTCCACGGCGTCTTGTGCTAACGGCTCACATGCAAGGAGTCACCCTGTGGGAGAGTAGGAAATGAAAGGTGGAAGCAAATTGGAGGAAAGGCCAAAGGGGCTAAAAGGGAGGCTCAGGGGTCACATTTTAGATCAGAGATACATAGCCCTCAAATTGGGAGTGATCTGTGTTCATCTGCATGCTAATGAAGGGCAATCCGTCTGGCTCCCCGTAGCCCCCTCGGGCAGGATTTTCCGGAGGGCTGAAACGTGCCCCCTTATCTCTTCCTGCTGTTGTGGAGCTTGCTCCTGCGATATGCGCTGCCTGTTACAGCTGGGGCATGGCCTGCCTGCACGTCTGAGCTGGAAAAGTGCTGTTCTGATGCAGTCACTGGCTGAGAATGAGGGAAATGTCACTTACCTCCTTGTGTCCACGGAGCAAGGAAAACAAAACAATGAACGCCCTTTTGGGACAGGGAAGGGAGCAGCTTTTGAATCCGGTCATTTGAAGCAGTTGTTGCCTGGCATACAGCTGTCCTGTGTACCCCCACTCTAGAAGGCTAGAGAGTGTCTCAAAAAAAAACAAAAACAAAAGAAAAGAAAGTAAGTTTTGTGATCAGCGGGTTATCTGCAGGGCCTCCCAAGGTGCAATGCTTCACTTCTGACCCTACAAACTCTTATTTAGCAGGTTTGTAAAACTGCCCTCATATTGGAGAGATTTCAGTGAAAATGAAGTTGCAACACTGGTTTTTGTTCTTTCCTAGGGTTAAGCCTGTTTTCTGTGGTGACACTGGTGTGGTGAGGATAAACATACTCCAGACAGTACTGCAAGAATTCCCTAGCATCTGCAACAGGGAAGGAAACACATCCCCAAAGTGGGAGTTAAAATGATGTAGCTACATCATTTGCACAAACACGTGTGTTGAACCACAGCTAACGGTAAGTGCGATGCAATAGTTTATATATAAACAAGAGAAATCTGTTTTTGAAAGAATTTGTCACCATACCAAGATTTACTTTGGGGGGCGGTGGGGTGTTGTTTTGTTGTGTAACTTCTGCCATGGAAATTTTTGTGAGTTTTTTTAAGGACTATGCAGTAAGGCATAGTTGCTAAATATGCAGTTCTAGTTCAAAATGAGAAAAGGCCTTTTGCAGAACTAGAGGAATGGAGCAAGAGTGAAGCACGCCAAAAAGGAGAGTCTAGAGGATAGGTTAAACTAGAACTAAAATAAGTGACTAGGGGACCTGACTTTGAATTTTGCCATGAGATTTTTATGTGCAGCCTTTCTGCAGTCATTTAGCCTCTTTATATTTTCATGGATTTGTCTGAAAAGTAGGTATAACAGTAACATTAGTAGAGGTCTTCTCTTGGTCTCTTACCCAAAGCCACTTCTGTTAGCATTCTCTGTTATAGCATTTGCTTTTGCCATATGGGAGAGACCAGAGCTAGCCTGGCCTTGGAAAGAGACTTTTAGTGGTATATAGAATTAATATTCTTAAGCCTAAGTCTGGAACTAGTCTGCACCTGCTCGTAAAAGAAAACAAATCTGAAGCAGTTCAGTTTATAGTGAGACCAGAAGCATGTGGTGCAAGTGTCTGTGGTCTGGTAACTTTAAAGGTTTGGCATTGTGTCTATAGCGTTCCTCAGCTGGTGGAGATCTGAACCACTCACCGTCACACAACTCTGAAGACCCCTTTTTTCGCTGGCTCCTGCATATCTATGCTGTACTTTCCAGACATAACTGCAAGTTGTAGAGGCGGTAGGGATATTCCCTCATCCTCAGAAGTTCCCAAAGATGTGGGCAGTTTTGCTTTCATTTTTGCAGAACCCACGCCGTGTCTTCTTGCTGCTGCCTCCGCTCCTCTCTGGGTGGCTCAGGCAGCTCCCGCAGGCTCTGCTTTACGGCTGTCCTCCCGGGGAGGCAGTGGCAACGAAGTGCTGGGTGGCTGAGGGACCTGTGGGGAAGGGCTGATGAGGGCTGGGATGGGTGAAGGTCAGCCTCTGGGTTGCAACGCTCAGAGAGCGCTACTGAGAGTATGTTTTGGAGGTGGAATGTT
This sequence comes from Chauna torquata, assembly GCA_013399475.1. Classification (NCBI taxonomy): domain Eukaryota; kingdom Metazoa; phylum Chordata; class Aves; order Anseriformes; family Anhimidae; genus Chauna; species Chauna torquata. Next base: position 562,070 of record VXAL01011842.1, read on the forward strand.
GGGGGGGGTGAGGAAGTGAATGAGAGATGGGGTGAAACAGGGGTATGAGAGGAAAAATCTCAGCCGGGGAGAGTGAACAGCAAATTCTGCCTGTAAGACAGGGATTTCCAGGACGTAAAGGTGGGGAGGTCAGAAGAAGGGAAAAAGAGAAAGGAAGGACAAGGACAAATGAAGGAAAGGAGTTAAATGATACTTGAGGTAGTAAAAAGAAAGGGAAGGTGATAAGAAAGTGGAAAAGAAGAGGCTGAGCCTGGATGGTGAGGTAGAAGTAGAGATGACAGAGCTGAGGAAGGAGCAGAGATGATCGGGAGAGCCTGTACCTACACTGCAATCCCAAAGCGTTTCTTCAGCTCTTGGAGATGTGAGGCCATTGCTCAAACGCTGCTGGCAGCACATTTGCGGCAGTTAGGCTTCAGAACCTACCCTGTACTACCGACTTTGGATCTGGGCAGGTTTTACAGCCTTGGTGCTAGCTTTGAGCTGCCGTGGCCAAGCTGTTGTCAGTGGCCGAAGTGGGAGCGCACGGAGGCCGCTCTGCAGCAGCGCTCAGAGCTTGCGGCGTGTGGGGAAGGCAGGAGAGGCAGCGCAGATAGTCATTACCTCTTATCCTGAAGTACGAAGTTAGGTGCTAAAACAGACTCTACTTCACTCCTACACACAATGTGCTCAGTCGCTTGATTTTTATGTAACGGGAAGCACTGAAGACTGTGATTCTGTCAGATAGTGGGTGGAGGGCAGAAAATCTTGCTATTAATGGTAGGAGAGGGGGCAAAGGTTCTTTGTACACAGGATGCATTTTACCTTCTTGAAGCTGATATGGATTTTTGTATCTGAGTATTTGAATGGCTTTTGGATTTCCATACGTATCTAGGAGGAGACACTCAAAGTGTGGACCCTGAGGATCTTGCAGGCATGAAAGTCAGACTAGTTACACTGACAAGTGTTTCTGTATCTCAGACTTCATAAGCTCATATTTTCTGGCACAAGGCAGATTAGGCTATAGCAAGCCTGAGAAGGATACTAAAGAGAAAGGTAGAAAAAACTCTTCCCATTTTTCCTGTCACAGCTTCTGGGTCAGCCATATGTGGTTAGGAAGCAAAGAGACTGTGCAAAGACCTTTCTTAATACCTTGCTAATTGGGCTTGGCTGTGGAAGGGCCTGTCCCCATCTCTGGGCTTCCCCACTGTTTCCCTCTTGGCTGCTGGTCTTTCTCCACAACTCGGAGGCAGGAGTTCCCCTGTTGGGTTGCTGGCCCTTGCCTTTTATTTCCCTAGATACATACTGGGTTTTGCCTTTTCTCTTTGCACATCAGTTGGCCATGATGATAATGAGGTCCCAAATCTCTCTGCCTTTCTGTAGCTATCTGGGCTCCTCAGCACCCTGTTTGAAAGTTTATTTTCAATCTGTTTCCGTGGTTCCCTGGGCCATCTTGCAGTTGAAATCTCTCTGCTGCTTCCCTCTATTTAATCAATTAGTACTCCTAAGATGTGGGATTTGTGCAGGAAAACGAAGGGAAAGCTTCCCTGGATAGCTGATGCTTGAATGAGTGCTTTGAGGTCCTCTGATGAAAGGTGCTCCGCAGGCTCACATTGTTAGTGTTGTATGCTCATCAGCTTGAAATAGGAGCTTGGTGATTTTCCTGTCTGGTAGCAAGATTACTAAGAAGCAAAGTCTGTGGTCAGAGAACTTTTAGCAGTCACAAGGTTGCTCTCGTGCGGAGCTGTGCTCCGGCCTGCACCCGTGAGGTAGCTTTGCTGCGTGGGAGATGCCTCGTCGGCGGTGCAGAGATGCACGCGAGCAGTGTCGTAAAGCACTTCTCAGGAGGAGCGTTGCACACAACTGGGAGGTGTAAGGAGCCCCTTCTTCCTGAGCTGGAAAATGACTCTGTGCTGAATGCACGGAGTGGCAATCCCGTGCAAAGGAAGGGTTGACAAAACTGCCAGCTCTGAGCAACCATTCGTGGCTCTTGCTGAAGGATACCGCTCATGTGAATACTGTGAACTGGACCCACCTGAGCTTTCCTACCTGGTGTTTCGTGTTTGCCATTGCATTTTCATAGTGTTGCAGGGATTTCTGCATTCATCTATCAGTGTTACATTCGGTGTCGTGAGCAGTGTGGGATGGTGGCAAGGGACCAGTGAGGGGATTTTATCCTTTAAATCTACCAGTGAGATACCTACTAATATAGGTAAATAGGCACAAATATGTAATCAGTCTGAGCATTAAGCAAACAAAGGACTGGAAAAATGAGATACATTCTTGCATATGGCTAATATTATTTGGACAGTATAGGTTATTCTTTATATATTTATATTATTATTCTTTAAATAAATGTTTTAAATGTGGTTTGCATAGATGTCTAAGAACAAAGAATAAAAGATGAGGGTGGGTGTTTTTGTACTGAATAGCAATGATGTATCTGGATCACTGCAGAAGCATTACTGAATCATCCAGCTGGGTAGAGGAGAATGGCTCTTGCATCTCATTTTGGCTCTCACAAGGCAACTCTTCTTGTCTAAGGCCTTGTTCTGAGTACAGACTAACACTTTTGCACTTGGTCGTGCTCCCATCGAAACTGATGGGAGACTACTTATCGAGGAAAGCAGATGGCAGGATGGGAAACCTGCGTGAATACGTCCAACTTAAAAGGATGCAGTATAGGGTTTTCCCTGTTCAAGTATCAAGCACTGTAAAGGGGATCTTCCTAATCATTCAGCAGCAGATACAAGGAAGACTCTCTCATGTTACTGTGGTATTTCCTAAATCTGCAAAAGCAGCACACTTTGTATTTTTGGGCAGACAGGCAGTGGGCCTGCTCTGCTCCTCTGCAGACATAGTGTCCTTGTACTGATGGTTTCCAGTGGGAAATTCCACACCACCCACCTTGGCATGGACACCTTGGAGGAGGAGAAGAAAGTCCTGTGGTGGTGGTGATTCTCTCCCATTGAAACAGCAACAAGCAGGGGAATCCATCAAGCTGTTAGTCATGTGCTATATATATAGTATCATTCATGAAAATTTTATATAAAATTTATATTGCACTCACACTATCTGTATAAAGCATCATCAAGATCAGGTATGAGAATAATAAGAAAAGTAGCTCACGGGATACAAATGTATATCCAGCAGAAATCAGCCAAGCAGGTAATTGTGCTAGTAACTCTTGTATTTAGTTTTTCTGAAGGATACTAAGATCAGTGTGGCTAGAAAATAGATTGTACCTCTTTAAATGAGCCTACTTTCTTTGTAGCCTTGTGAAGCCCAGAGGGTATTTTTTAATCATCCTTAAATGGCGCTTGTTAAAAAGAAGTGAAACTAAAGGGTATTTTGGGGTGTAGCATTTTCTTTAAATACATTCCTTGTAGGTGGGGAAATCTACAGTTGTTTGTACCATAGATGCTCAGACCCCATTAATGTGTCTGTGTGCATTGATGGTATGCAAGTTCATAAGCCGATAGCTTCTTAACAAACTGGTGTAAAAAAGAATAATTGATTTTTAGTGCTTCCTAAAATGCAGAGTGCAAGCATGCTGCAACCGTTATGAGTATGGAAGTGTGAAAATTTGATTGAGAAATAAGCCAGAGTAAGATTTGATTCTGACCACTTCTAAAATGTTTAACACCCTGCATGTGTATCCAGGGAATTTAAAATCTTCTGTAAATGCAGTCTGTATCCTCAAAAAGAAAAGTATAGGCTTAGCCTCTTATCAGTGATATTAAGACTTGGAGAACCAGATCTTCAAATGTACTGGGATTGTGGGTGAGATCCTACTTACCGTTTCAAAACGTTTCGAACATGTGCAGTATGCTTCTGAAAAGCAGCAAGGCACACGGGGTTTGAATGCTGGCAGAGCAATGGCTTTGCTGCAGTTTGGAAGAGAGATGGTGACTTTGTTTCTAAATGAGAAGTTCCCTGGGCTAAACTAATTTCTGGTGTAATATTGCCAAAGTTAGTGTGGTAAACTGGTCTTCAGGACTACTTCAGTTATAGCAATTACTTAGAGGATTTTATGCCCATAAATGTATTTTGGGAGCCATGTTTTATACACTTTTTTTGTTGTTGTTAGAATTGGACTGTTTATATTACTTCTGTGTTTATTTGATGGTAAGCTATTTAAAAAATTGCAATTGTTCTTCAATATTTGAGGCCAATTGGAAATTAGCCTCTAGCATCATAATCAACAAAAGCAGAAGATTTTTTCAGAGCAGAACAATTTTTCCCATCCCCTTGAGGAAAGAGAGGCAGGATTCTGTTAGCAAGGCTGTCTCAGTCAGTTTTCTCCACAAAGTTTTCCGTGAACTGCAAATGTGTCTTCAGTAATCAAGTGTGTGTTAATTAGTCCCAAACTCTACTTGATATGCTATCAGTGTTCAAAAAGAGGAGACAGTAGAACTTGTTTCTGAGGAAGGAGATGCAACTTTGATTTGTATTTTAAGTTCTTGCCTGTAGTGCTTGGGTAGAAGCAAGCTTTGAGGGCATGCATAAGCAATTTGAATGCAAGACTAGACCTGAAAACAAACAAACAAACAAAAAAAGACCTCAATCCTTCCTAAAAATCCATTCAAAAGCCACCATCATCAAATATATGTAAAGTTACACTATGCATTCACTTGGATTTTTTCCTGCCTAAATTAACAACAGTTATTAGTATGTTTCCCCAAGTGGTCCTTCACTGATGCACACTTCATCCCAGCTGGTTTTATTGAAAATGCAACTTCTGTTTCCCCGATGTCTTCTCAGAAGATGTAACACCTAATCTACAAAACATCCTCCAGAACAAGGGAGAAAATTCCTCTCTGTACTCCTCCCTTACAGAAGTTTCCCTCTTTTTCCTGCCAAGTGCTGCCTCTACACCGAGGATTTCTGTGGGACCAAAAAATGGGGTTATCTAGCGGCTTCCCCTGAAAATAGGGCTGCTTCTTGGTCAGAGCATCGCCCTTGCCCAGGAGTTTCTGTGCTCCGAGATCTGGCGTTAGTGACAAGGGCTGTACCCCAAATGGCTGCTGTCGTGTCGTGCAACACAGAGGCATTGCCTGGTGTGATTAAAATGGTTGTTGAAGTAACTTGGATCACGGCTCTCCCTGCACCAGTACATCTCCCAGTGCTTTTTAGATGAGCTGTACCATCTCCAGCATAACTTCTGTCGAGACGCAGCCCAGCCCAGTGGTTTGGTGCTAATTCTCCGCTGCGACCGCTCTGGAATCCCATTAGTGAAACAGAGCGTTGTTTCTTCCTGCCTGAACTGCACAGTGCTTGATATTCAAACACTGAATGCTTCGGACCAGGGTTTTGAAATATTGATGTAAGAGAAAGCACACAGCGTGTCTCGGTCAAAGCTCGCGCAGGCTTTACTCAGCCGCCTTTGTGCGTATGGGACCTGTGGGGGAAGCAAAAAGGTCAGCGTGAGACCAGCTTTCATTTTTCGGGTGGGCTGGGGCTGGGGACTTTTAACACATCACACAGGAGATTTGCTGGGATGAGATTACTCACAACTTGGTGAAAGTAATACCCAAATGCCATCATCTGCCATTTATTTCTTGTGCTGTGTTGGCTTGAGCAGAGCATGGAGCCTGCCCACGTGCCGTGCAGGATGGTTGCTCACATACTGCTGGGCTCTGCTGCCCTTTGCATGTTACAGTGGTTTCAGCCAGAACCACTTCATGGGGAACAGAGAAAACTGACCATGCAATTATTATTCTTGAGTCTTTTATTGATGTTCATGTGTGCCGAGTGGTCCCCCTTCCTCTTTTCTCTCAAATCTCTCCCTCGAGGCCTCTTTTCTGTTTATGCCTTAGTGATGTCAAACTTACGATCCGTGCATTCTTCAGCAATTTCTTAAAAATAAATCTTCCCGATGTATTGGTTTGATATAAAATGATCTCAGTGGCCTTGGGGCTGCGTGTGAGCTTTCAGAGCTGTGAGGAAAGGGGGCTGTATATTCATACTGTCTCTTGCACAGAGCTGAGCTGTGCAGGCAGCTCTCCCAACATGCTAATTCCAAGTGCGAATGTGGAAAGAAACAGCTTGCTCTGACATGATGGTGGCAGATTGATGAATTTGGCTCGGTTTTATCAGAGCTGTGACAATCACTGGGACTGTCACGGTGGCAATGGAAGAACAGGGTCCTCGCTCAAACCTTAGAAATCCCTTGGGGGAGCACGGTCCATACGGGAGCATTTTGGTACCCCAAGCAGCAGGCAGTGCTTTGCGTGACACTGCTGTGGGTCAGACCACGTGGGTTTTGGAGAAACGTGGCAAAGCTACCGTAGCTGTTCTACACAGCCACGATTTCTAGAAATATGAGCGGTAACAGTGGGATTGCCAACATTAAGTCTTCCATATGCTGCTTTGTGTTTTCTCTGCTCCTTTAGAATGGCGAGAGCTTTGGATGTTGGACCACCACCGTCTTGGTGTGAGCCATAGCACAGTGGGGATGAGAGACCCCAGGGCCCTGGAACCTCTGGGCTGTTTGCACACGTTTAATTCCCTTAATGGAAATCAGTAAGAATAAACCACTTGGGCTTGGCAATGTTTTCTTTTTCTTTACGTGATTTCTTTGGCTGCGAGAAATGAAGATGTTGCGAACAACCCATCTGCGTTTTTGCAACACCTCCTCTGTTCCTTGATTATTTTAGTTTGTTGGTGTCACTTTGCATGTTTATACTATTTTCAAATGTTTGTGCCACTCTCTTCTTCTCCCCC
>VXAL01011842.1:570118-621976 GCA_013399475.1 Chauna torquata
TATTTTTTTAAAGAAGGAGCTTTAATGGCAGGTGGCGTTTCCTCCGTGTCCCTTTGAAACGCCTCGTATCCTGTGGCGGTTTTTGAACAAAGCTTTTCTACCCCAAAGCGAGTCCCGACCCGTGGCCTGGTGCCGGGTCTCCCACGGTCTGCGGCTTCTGCCTCCGCCGTGCTGAGCGAGCGCCCGCAACGCGTGTGCGCGGCCGCGGGGACGGGCGCCCGGCGCAGGGCCGGGGTTGTCGGTCTGTCCGTCCGTCCGTCCGCCCGCCGGGGGGAGCGCTTCTCTTCCAGGGCTGAGCGGGGCAACCGTAACCTTCGCGAAACGGGGTTACGCGGTTGCAGCCCCGGTTTCCAGAAGCTGAGCTGCCTTAGCGTCCGCTGGTCTAATTTTGGCCTGGGGTTCTTCGGCTTGCAGCGTGTTTCCACGCACCCGGTTCTGCTGTGGGTGAAACCCCGTTGTTGCTGGTTTTGATGTTTGGTTAAAAAATGGGCTCCCGCGTCTGCTTCTGGGAGCCGTAACTTCCCTAGCCTCAGAGTGAAAGGCAATTAGGTAGTTTCTGTACGAGTCTCTGTTTTGGCAAACATGGATATGCAGATACGCGTCTTCCAGATCGTAGGAGCTGGAAATTAAATCTGACCTCTGAGGACAGGAAAACTAAATTGTTGGGATTAATTTCTCTCTGATCATAACCAGAGTCATTGTTGTAATCTTGTGGGAAATAGCTCAAGTGACGATCAATTTATGGTGCTGGGTTTGCGTGGTTGAACATTTCAAGGGGAGTACTGTTACACTGGTTGAAAATTAAATAATTATTTAGCTAGAGAACATGGAGTAACATGTTGCTCAAATAATTAAGGCTATTGGAATCTGCTCCTGAGGGTTGCTTTTTGTGGTAAGAAAGTCATTAACTATGAGCTTTGTTTTTACATTAACTTCATCCATGCCAACGCCACCTCTAGTAAACATTTATCCAAAGGACTTAATGCCTTTGTTTTTGCTGTTAGAGATCAAAATGTTGGCATGAAGGCAGACTAAATAAACATAATCGTATGTCCCGTTGACTGGTCTTGTTATAGAATGGTTTGCCAAATCCAGAGTAAAAAGCTTTTCATGTTTCTTCTCATGAATGCTGTGCTTTCGCTGTATCACTTGTGATAGTGCTAACGTTATGCTAATCTTTTGGGGGGTTGTGCTTGTATCTCACTGGAAACTAGCAGATGCTGACTGCATTGATTAACAGGACAGAAATTATTGTAGCTTATGTTTATTTTTAATAGTGAGGAATAGGCCAGAACAGGAAATGTACTGCCTTAAAATAAAACTGTAGAGCTTCTCTGATTATTTTTCTTGTAAGTTGCAGAATAGAAGACAGTGGCAAAGTTGTTCTAAGTGTCTCAAGTTCTCCTGTTTTCATTAAATCTTTAAGCCACATTTGGGGCTTGTGAACTTTCTGTGGGGATGCTGAATGACCATTCTCAGAAACATTTTTTTCCCAATTTCTTAATACACATTTGACACTTTCTTTCTTTCCAGGGGGAGCTGGAAAAACTGAATCAATCTACAGATGATATCAATCGGAGAGAGACGGAACTGGAGGTAGAGAATTCATCCTTGCGTTTTCCTTCTGTGCATGTTGGGTTTTGTGAGCAACAGAACAGTGGTTTTTGAGTAGGTTCCCTCCTAAACTGTGTTATCCCGAATGGTTATTTGGCAGCAAGGAACTGGTGGTAATTTTCGGAGGTGTGAATTGAACTAACAGCTGGAACAGAAAGGGAGGAGGTAGAGGGATGCTGACAGTGTAAAAACCCTAAGCGAAGTGCCCAGCCTCCCCTACTGCCAAACCCTATTTTTAGGTTTTGAAACTAAACTTAGACAAGTTCTGTTTTCACAAGTGACTGTTTTGGGTTTGTGTTCTTGCGATTGTAGGCAGTGAAAGTTTGCTTGGTTAAAATGTCTTTCGCCTGCAAGTACCTGTCAGGATCTCCTCATTTGTATTTTTTTCTTTTAAGCTTGTGAGTTTTGCCTTTTTTTTTTTTTTTTTTGCATTACTTTCTGAGTAAGGAAAGTGATGAAGGAAAGTTGCAGACATTGAAGTAAAGACTTCCTACTTGGGGAAAAAAGGGTTTTCCTGGACATTTGAAAATCCAATAGTAAGGTTCTTGAGTAGTTGTTTCTAAGTTTGAGTTTCAGCTGCTTGGTCGTTATTCTGGAAGGCACAGCGTTGTTGATCTAATACCAACTTAGAATTAATTGGCATACTTGTGCATCTACTTTTCTTTTGTTAACCGCAAAACAAAAGACAAAACCTATGGAAGTGTAAGGTGAATATGTTGTTAAAGGAGAACTGGCATAAAATGCTACTTTAGATTCTAAATAATTTTGATAACATCACTATATTTTGAACACTATATCAAAGCATGCCAAGATTGCACTGATGAACATACTCTGAAAGTACACCTTTACATAGATCTGTTCTGCATCTGAAATATGTGAGTCTTTGTTGATTTTTTTTTTTCTTTCCTTGTATGTGTGTGTGTGTGTGTGTGTGTGTGTTCGTGAGATGGGGACCTGGAGCATGGGGTGGTTACCTGTAGCATTTTAAAGTTATTGGAGTAGTACCATTGTACGCACCAAGCGGCGGCGAGCAGGCAAAAGAGTTAGGAAGTTCTGTGGAAACCAAGCAGCCTTGCTGGTGTGGCCTGACCTTGAATATTGCTTGCAGTTCTGGTCTCCACAATATAACAAGGATGTTAAGGTCCTTGAATGCATCCAGAGGCGGGCAACAAACCTGGTAACAGGGCTGGAAGGCATGTGCTGTGAGGAGAGGCTGAGGACACTTGGGGTGTCTCCTCTGGAGAAGAGGAGGCCAAGAGGTGACCTAGTTGTTCTCTACAACTTCCTGAGGAGGGAAGTGGAAAGCGAGGTGCCGGTCTCTGCTCCCTGGTCACCGAGGACAGGACACGCAGGAACAGCACAAAGCTGTGCAAGGGGAGGTTCAGACTGGGCACGAGTTAAAATGTCTGTACCGTGAGGGCGGTCAAGCACTGGAACGGGCTTCCTAGCGGGGTGGCTGGTGCCCCGTGCCTTTCCGTGTTCAAGAGGCATTTGGACGATGCCCTCAGTAACACGCTTTAACTTCTGGTTAGCCCTGATGTGGTCAGGAGGTTGGACTCGGTGATCTTTGCAGGTCCCTTCCAGCTGAACTGTCCTATGCAATTGGACGGGATGCAGCGTTCCCTGAACTCGCCGTGTGGCTGTGTGCTTCTCCCAACTTGTTTCCATTTTCTGTGCTTTCTGGCGTGTAGATCATAAATTTATTGGCAAATAAACTTAGTGGAATGGAGGACTATTTGTTATGCAAAATTAAACTATATTTCAGCTGTGAAAACTGTGTCACTAGATTGATTTAAATTTTGAGTGAACTTTAAAAAACAGTATGCTAGTGGATTTGTTTAGTCACAACAGTCCCAATTAAATGGACTCCAGGTCTCCTCAGGAGCAGTGCTAGCTATATATATAATATAAAATCTCCTTTTAGTCTCCTTATTTCATGCTGAGGTACTGAAATTGAAAGACAGTGCTGTGGATAGTTGCCTGGGTTTCATTAATCTTGTCATAACCTTGCACTGAGGACATATTCTGTCTGCTTCATAATAGTAATAATAATGCAAATACATACTCATGAAGTAAGTCCCAATGACTTGAAGATGGGATTTTACTGCTTGATTAAAATTATTCATGTGTTCAAGTGTTTGTAGAGCCTGGAGATTTGTAGCTACTGTGTGAGAGACACATGCTGAGCTCTAAAGGCTGAAAGGCTCTTGGATATATGATTGTAAGCAGTGTTTCCACATCAGCTTGATTTCGTGTTATTGCTTACCTTACTTAGCCTAAGAAATACTAGGTGTCAGTGCAGAGAACGATTACATGATGCTTTCTACTTCTGTGTTATGAAATGTTTACCGCAGATCTGTCTTTAGTACATACTGCAGGCAGTGTTTGATGGAATTAATGTGAAATACCATCAACAGTATGTTTTCATGAAAGTTTCCCTTTCACTTTCATCCGAGTCTTACTGGATTGAAGTCAGTTTGTGGTATCATGCAGCTGCATAATTTTTAATCCCGGAAGATTTTCATTGCTTTTGATCTGCGTTAATTTTGAGGACAAATGCAGTTGGATGATGTAAAGAGGCCTTCATTTATACACAAGTTGATAAATGTATTTTAAATGGACTTAAAAATTTTCTAGAGGAAAGGTATTTCACCAAATAAAATAAAAAAATCCCCACATTTATACTCCAGACAAAAAAAAAAAAGAGAGCTCTGTCAAGCGGTCTTATAGGATAAATCCAGAGTTTGGAAGGGGGAGTTCAGAACTGGGATCACTCTGTGATCAAAGACTTAAGTCCTTGAATCCTGCTGAAGAACATGGGCCTTTGGGAGAGCCACGCTGAGTTTGCCTTTGAAGATTTGCTGTTTCGACTGCTACTAGCTGCTGTGGGACCCTCTTGCTGCCCGTTCCTAGTTTGTGTTGTTGCTGCTATTGTGAGATATTTCATTAGAAGTTGCGTTTTTGTTTGTTTGTTTGTTTTTAAACCAAACAATGGCGTTCTTTTCAATAACGGAAGAATAGGATAAATACATGAAGCAAATAAATCTGATCATAGTTGACTTTAATCAGAACACAGTATTGTTAGGCTTATTTACATTACAGGAAGCCAGAAGAAAACGTTTTGTGGTATTACTTTGTGGTCCATTCCTGAATAATACGAAAAAGCAACTGGAGAGTTTGAGTGGAAGGTATATGTCTTTGACGGATGTTCAGAAAAAACACCTACGATGTTTTTGTGACTTGGTGTACTCCCTGATAAGCAGGAAGAGTAGCCTTGTGACATCTAAATTCTGAGAGTCTGTTTTGGACTTCCTGTAGCTTTGCACGAGTCGCTCTGAACTGGACTGCTGCATGTGCTGACTCCAGTTCCCATTGACAGGAAGAAGCTGTGGGTGTTAAATGTTTGTGAACCCCATGCTTTTGTTCTCACGGTGCCTCAGTTCTACATCTGCAAAATGGTGGTGTTTACCCAACAGAAAAGTTACAGGCTAAAATCAGTAGATGCTTCTGCGTTTTTGATATTGTGCTCTCCTGGTGCAGCTACAGGCATGTCAGTGCTTTAATGATATAGAAAATATTGGAGTTGGCTGCTCACAGCGGTGATAAAATGAGGAATCCCGTTTTAAGTTGATCAGCCTGCCTTCTTAAAACAAAAATAAAAAGAAATTCTGCACTCAAGCCACCATGTGGGAGGTGTGGCTTTACATGTGTGGCATGTGTTGAACAGATATGTTGAAGTTGGCTATATCTATTCTTTTAATTGATATAATAACTCGGTTTTGCTCTGTTGACCTATCCTACTAAACCCTGGAGAAATATCCTGACCTGATGATGCTCACGGCCTGTTCAGGACTTGCGGAGCTGATAAAGGGCACTGAGTGACTGGTAGTTATATGTTGCGTTAATGTATTGCCTGTTAATGAATCTTTGATTAGGCTTGATTTAAAATCCGTAATGCTGCTCATGCTAAGTGCAATGCTGAACATTACTGACACAGCAAAAGGATGATAAAGGTCTTCCAGGGGATTTAACGCTTGGCTTTCCTAATGTCCCTGTTTGTTTGAAGCCTCTTTGAAGAGTCGCAGGAAGCATCTTGCAGTGGACATACGAGTACGTTTTGACCAAGTGCATGTTAGGGCTGCACCTTACTATTGGGGCTTTTTTCCTGTTTGCTGGAAACGTGTCTCCATCAGAACTCAGGTCAGAGGTTCTAAATGTACTTAACAAATGTGCATGACTCACCCACCCAGCTAACTCATACGTGTCTTTGACCACCTTCTGAAAGTACAATTCAGATGTAGCAGACTCATTGAGGGACCCTCTGGCAGCACTGTGGGGGGGAAAAATGCAGCACATACCATTAAAATTACCACTGGAATCCCAGCAATCCCAAATGTGGTTTTCGTTAAAGAGAGTTTTTGTGTTGCTAGAGCTACAAGCTTGCCAATGTTTGTTAAGGGGCGATGGTTGCACATGAAAACTAGAGCTGAACAGCGCTGCTTTCAGCCATGCTTGTTGCAAGTAGGGCTTGGTTAGGATCCTTTTTGTGTGCTTGCCTAGATCCTCTAGTCCTGATCTACAAGGCTTCTTGCTAATTTTAGTCCTGGATTTACCCTAAAGGTTACCCTGGGTTGGTGTTGAATAGAGTCACGGGAAAGAGTTGTATCTGCTGTGGTGCTCTGTCACTTCTGAGCCTTGTCAGCATTTGAACTCCTCTCAAAAGGGGACGGGCCATTTTATTTACTTCCCCCTTAATGTATTTGTTTTCTGGGAGTAAAGCTCAAGATTTTGGCCATGTCCCACACAAGAATTTTAAGTAGTTTTTTTTTTTTTTTTTTTTTAAATCCTCAGTCTTCCAAGTTTTAGAAGAATGGCCCGTCAGTGGCAGGAATCTCTTTCTCAGCATGCCTGCTTGGGCTGGGGAGACTTATCTTTAAAAACATCCGCCACCTTATCAGCAACCCTGTGCAGAGTTTGCCAGTGTCCCAGAAAAGAGTACACAGAAAAGGGAGGAGCAGCTCAGTGGCCATTTTTCCTGCTATCTTTTGGAGCACAATATACATGCATGATGAATTTGTCCAGCACTAGCAGCTCTTTCTGTCTCTCTATAATCTGCTTTTTTCCATAGGAAATGGCTCCTGCATGTGGATTGCGTGTTGCTTTTGTTGTTTTGCCTTCTGCTTTCGTCCGTGGATGAGTAAGGAAAGGCATCTTCCTCCACTCTGACTCTGGAAAGATTTTGTTGCCTGAGTGAGTCAAAGGGCTTTTCTTGATTCACGGTCTTGAAGCAGAAATGGTTTTCTGGCTGAAGTGAGGGAGGAGGAGTTCAGCAGAGAAATCTATTTTGGAAGGGGCACCCGTTCTTCTCCCTGCCTGCCTCCCTCTGCCTTCTTCTAAAAGTACTAAAAGGCAGAAAATCTTAGTGTATTTGTAGTCTGTAACTGTCTGCAAGCAGGAGGTTAGGGCAACTTCCAAATACCAATTTATATCGTTCTTAGAAGGCAAATTAGTAGCTGTGAAGAAAGAAATAGTTTTCCCCCCATGCTTCAAAATTAAGTGATATGTTATATAGCCCTTTCCTTGCACTTTGCTCTTAAGGCTCGGTGCTCCATCTGGTTTACTTGAGCTGCTTAGGCACCAAACGGGTGTTAAAAATGTCAGTAACCTATTCAGTGCTCTGAGGTAGTTTTCTGAGCCCATACATACCTGCGCCTGATGTGCATGTAATTGGGCAGCATACCTGCTTCACACCTGCAAGTTGTTGTTACTGATACAACTGTAACATGGAAGTGAGTTTTCGCAGCTGGCAGGCCTCTGTGGCAGAGGACGGCTGGGATGAATGCTGCCTCCCTCTTGGAAACAGATGAAGCCCGTCTCTCAGGCAGCAATCTCATTTCCAGTGCACCTCCCGAGCTGGTTTAATGGCTTGTCAGAGGTTCTGCACACCAAACTGTCAGGAAGGTCATTGGACAGCCATAGTAAATGAAATTAAGGTGCACTTGGTACTAAGATGCTTCATACACGGTTGATATGCTAAGTTCATTTTAAAAAGAAAATTGTTTGAGAATACACGCTTCCTTTGATGGGCAGAAATAGTGATTTGCCTGTCATCTGGCATCTAACACCAGCTCGTCACCATCACTCATCAGAAAGGAAAAACAAGCGTGCTTTATCCTCCAGCAGGTGCAGTGCAAAACTTTGTTTTTGTTTCTTTCCACACTTTGCAACAAAACCATTTATAGGGTAGAGGTCTGGCATGCTCCTGCACTGGTGAAATCTGCCATACGAGGGAAAAATGCTAAGGATTTCCAGGAGGAAAGGTGACGGGAGTGGAGCTCTTGCAGGCCTAGAAAAAGATGTTGAAAAGTAAACTGCAGTTGTTCACGTGATGCAGGAAGTGCTATGCCCACTGGAGTGTGTGTATGACAAACACCTGTGTAGTGAGCATCTAGTTGGTAAGACTGCAACTTAAGCGGGGAGTTTCGGCTACTACTTTTTTTTTTTTTGCACTTTGCAACATTTGTTGAGGGTAGGGGTCTTAATCAGCTTTTGCCAGCTTTGGAAAGGTTTCTCATTGTCTCATGTGAGCAAATAGGAGGGAGAAAGCATTGGAAATATTAGCCAGCCAGCTTTCAATATTGCCTGTTTGCCAAATTGGAATGGTCATCTTTTCCTTTCTCCGGTATCAGCGGTGCTGGGTAAAGGTCTGAATGGAGCAGGAGTTTGGCAGTTAAGTAGTAACGCTTGCAGGGTGGCTCATCACAGTGCGGGACGTAGTAAGTGAGGTGAGGATGGTGTGGCTGCCTGCCTAATGCAGCCATAAGGCTTCCCTGGTGCTGGGGGCCATGGAGAAGCCGCACCGCCGCGCTGGTCTTGAGCTTGTAAGTTTTTGGAGTGAGTGTTCTTGCAGAAGGCACCATTAAGAGGGTTGATAGCGTTGAACCACTTTGCATGAGGGTTGAAGTGTGTGGCAGTAACACAGGAAGGTACACTCTTCATGTCACGTAAGCGGCAAGTGCCCCAAGCCCAGTGCTCCTGGTGCAATTCCTTTGGTGCTTCTGACCCCCCAGTTTCACATGAAGAGTAAAGATAGCTGCTGCACCTGTGTTTCTTGTTTAAACTTCCCCAGGGGCGCCTGCCAGGGGACTTCTGTGCTGTCCCGAGCGGGCTGACTTTTATAGACGTTCTGCCAGCACGTGGCAGGGCTGGCGTGCTGAGCCTGGCTGCGTGTTTCAGGAGGGAGCTGTGCCCCTGCTCGTGGGAGATCTTGCCACGCTTCCCAGATAAGAGCCTGCTGTCACCGAGACCGCAAGAGCTGA
Source organism: Chauna torquata (assembly GCA_013399475.1). Classification (NCBI taxonomy): domain Eukaryota; kingdom Metazoa; phylum Chordata; class Aves; order Anseriformes; family Anhimidae; genus Chauna; species Chauna torquata. The sequence goes on from VXAL01011842.1 coordinate 579,052, forward strand.
GTCGGTGTGGATCGAGGGGCCTGGCCGGTGCGAATGCACTGGGATGTTGCAGGAGCACACGCAGCGGTGCAGCCGTGTGGGTGTGTAACGTGGGAACCATTTGCTCTTGCAGTGTAGCTGGGGCTTAAGGACAGAAAAAGCGATGCGTCTAGTGCAGGAGAGAAGAGGGCGTGGGTTTGGTGTTACCGCTTCTGACACCTCTGCACGTGGTTGCTGTGTCTGAAGGAGATGGCTGGAAGCCTGTGGTAGCGGGGCTGATCCAAGCAGAGTATCAGCATCTGCTTGTTCTCTCACGCAGAAGGTGGTGGAGCCTGCAGGCTTGTGTTCTTGGCAGTGGGAAGCCTGAGGATAAATATGTCATTTAAAATAAGTCATGCGATGGATGACATGGACATAAAGTTCTGGGGTGTTTTGTTTTTCATGATTCTTCTCCACTGGGAAAAAATGAGGATGGTAGACCCTGGGTGAAGCTTCAAAATAGGAAGCTGGCATCTTTTGGGGAAAATAAGAACTGTAGGTTCACTCTAGCGTGTTCTTCAGCTGAAACTCCCTATTCTGTGTAACTGGCTATCCTGTTAGGTTGGGCTTTGCCATGGATAAACTTGTGCTTAAGCATTTACAAGACCTGTGCCTCAGGTGCCAGTTAGAGGATTAGTTACAAGGTAGTAATTTGTCTGTGCTTCATCCCAGTTGGTGGGAGATTCATGGATCCAGACCTTGCTGTTAGACTGCTCTGTCCTTGGCGTTTTTTGGTTTGGTCTCGCTGTTCTTCTTTCCTCTTGGATAAGTCTTTTTCCTATTGGGTAAGCGTATATGTAATAATTACGTGAATATGTTTGGGGTAGGTCTCTAAGCACAGATTTGTTGGTGATAATAGAAGGTTGCTGTTGACAGGTCTCTTTGTCCCAAGTGCTTGTCTTACAGACATGGGAACTGAATTTTTTGGTGAATTGCTGCATAGGGCTTTTTTTTTTTTTTTTTGACTTAATGCATACATCTCTGTTTTTCTCTAATTATTCAGTTTCCACAACTAGTATCCAAATACACAGCTTTCACAAAGTGAGAACCAGACTTTCAGGTACACTCATTTAGAAAGGAATTTTTATTTTTATTCCTGTATTTATTTATAAGAAGATGATTTTTTTGTTGCATATACTTTAGTACTTAGTGTTTTTCTTACCACGTAGTCATCATGCTTGCAGTCTTATTTCAGTTTCTTGTGAAATTCATTTTGAGCAGTGAACCATGTATCATCCAGTACTTTAATTGGAAGTATTTAACCTCTTCTCATTGAGAAACTCATTGACTTCATACATATTGCTTGAAAGATATACTTCATGCTTTCACTAAGAAATTAGATTATTTTAATAACTCCAGTCAATAATAAGTTAGCTTGCGTTTAAATGGGTAGCAGGTCCAAAATGGAGAATTAAGTATTTCCTTACAATGAATTGGAACACCTTAAGAAACGCTGGAAAAAATACTACTGATGCTGATTAAGGTTTGAGATAATATTAAAATGGAATGAAAGCAGCTTTTACTGAGGTATGTTTCTTTTTCTGTAAAACTAATGTAATGTTGCAGATTTTTCTGCTTCTGTGAGCATAGTAGTAGGCTCCAGTGTATTTTAATGCTTCCAGTGAATAAACAGTTGCGCGTTCTAGAAATCCTCAACAGTAATGACAAAAGCCTCCTGAATTAGAGCACTTCTTCAAGCCAGCTGCTTCCTGATTTATCAACATGTCACTCCAGCAGTCTGCCTAACTCCTGCTCTCTAATTAGAGTTACAAGGCTTGTCAAGAGCTCGCATGGCCCTTCCTCTTAGTCTCCTTAAATCCTGGGCCAGGTCACAGCGTGTATTTGCATCTCTCTGCAACAATTTCATAGATTTAGAGTCTGTGTTGGATGCTGAGATTGAAGTCAGGATCACCCTGCTTGAGGGTGTGGAAGTTTCAGTGGAGCAGAAAAGATAATTTAATCACATAAAAAGGGCAACTCATCTGGTTTGGAAGTAGCTGGAATATGCTTTTCTTAATATAATAAATAATAATCAAATGGAAAGTAGAAGTCCTTATCCATTGATACAAACCATAGCTGAAAAGGTGGGCTTTTATGGCAGAAAATCTTTCTACAATGACCTGGAAGCTTTTACTGCTTTTGAAATAAGTAGGGTCCGTTCATAAAACAGAAAGAGGAGCCAACATGAAAATATCCCACTGCCGTGTGGGAAGTGTCTCATTCTTCCTCCTGCAGAAAGCAGATCCTGCCCATCCTCATCTGCGTTGTGAAATGGTGGGGGACGCTACTAGGGGTGGAACACATGCTAAGGTTTAAGAGATACTTGTTCCATCTGAGTGCCAGCTTGCTGAGGGATTAGGACTGCCTGCTAGCCCTGTTCTCTTTATTGAAAGGAGGGGCTTAAACAGTGAGTAGGATTCTGGAAATTGTGTTGAAAATCCTTAGTAAATATCCAGCTATTAAAATTGGCAAAGGAGGCTCAGGGAGAATTCTGATAAGTATCCTCTGGAAAGTTGGAGAACAAACTTGAATTTCTGTGAACATTGTGCATGCTCCTGAACAATCCTGAACTATGAGACAGTGCAGTAGATGAGATGTCTTTGCCACTTAACTGTCTCTCAGAAGCTGTAATGCTGTGATTTGCCTTCCCACCAAGTTGTTTACTAGCTATTCCTCTCTGAGAAATCCTGCCAGAGGTGACAACTAGCACAGGCTATTGCAGGCTTTGTATAGAAGCTGTCTATGAAAGACAAATATTTGATGACCAGGATGCTACCTTTCAGGTGCAGTTCTGTGTTCCTGTTATTATCTCTACTGAAGAATTCTGGTTTAGTCCAAATGACAGTACCCGTTTTGAGTATGTTGCCTCGTGTGTAAATCTGAAGGTGGAAACAAAGGGGTAGAAATAAATTTTAAAGCTCTAATCTGTCTTTGTCCTTTCTTCCCTTTTCCCTGCTCTGCAACATTTTGAAGGATGCACGCCAGAAGTTCCGCTCTGTGCTGGTCGAAGCGACAGTAAAACTGGATGAACTGGTAAAGAAGATTGGAAAAGCTGTGGAAGACTCTAAACCTTACTGGGAAGCTCGGAGGGTGGCCAGGCAGGTGAGAACTTTCAGCCTTATAAGCTTATGCTAGAGAGCACATAGTGATTGCATCACTTCTCTGTTATTAATAACATCTTAAGCGCACGCACTTGGCTGATACTGGTCTGTCTTGAGTTGCATGTCAGCCATGTGAATCGATGGCAAAGTGTGTTTCTTCACAGCCACAGCTGCACATGTTCTTTAGTCCAGGAACAGCTACAGCAGACACGAACTATGAATAGCAAAAGATTAGTGATGTTCTCCTCTCATTACTAATGGCCTTTCAGAGCCTCGCTCTTTCCTATTGACAGTTGTAACTGTTTGAAAATATAGTACAGACCTTCTGTGTCTGTTTTTTATTGAAGCAAAACACTGAGCAGACAAAAGGTTGCAACTGGAAGCTGCTGGGAAAGAGGCTGGAGTGGGGCAGACCTGGAGAGGCTTTCAGGGTTCGTTGCTGATGAGGTTGTGAGCAGGAATGCACTAAGTATGGCTCTAGAAGGTGTTGGTATTGTTAGAAACTGAGCTCCGCTTTCCATACAATCGTAGGACCTTACCTGCCTCACCCCAACTACCAAAGCTAACTTGGTTATTGACAGGCTCCTAAAATTGGGTGTGTGTGGTTGGGAGGGCCCTATGTGGCTGAGGCAGGGAAGGATGAGGAGTGGAGGTAAGAGTGTGATCTGCTGGCTGCTGGGAAAGCAGTAAAGCTTGTGAGATGTCAAGCAGCTTCTCACCTTAGGGATAAAGTACCTGTGTGGTGGCTTAGGGAGTGCTTCTGCTTGGCATCTGTGATGGGTTTTGTTGGTGTCTTGAGGCTTTTTTTTTTCCCTCCAAGGGGGAGACTGTCCTCAAGTCCTACTTCTATTTTTTTTTTCATGGCAGGGAGGGCAGAAGTAGGGGGAAGAGCTGCTTGGAGCTGCTGCTTCTGTGCTCAGCTGGAACGATGTGTGGGTTGTAATCTGTAGCTGGGTGAATGGGATGTGATTGTGTTCATGGGGAGAGTGAAAGAGAGGTGGGGTAATGTGTGAAAGGTTAAAAATAAATTGACAAAATCCTTCTCCTGTCTTTTTTTTTTTTTTTTTAAATAGATAGGGTATGAGGTTGCGGGGTGAGAGAATTAGTGTAGGTGTATGCCAGAAGGCAGAAAGTAAACTCGCTGGGTAATAGAAGAAGGGGGGAGAAGAGAATACATCCTCAGAGCAGGGCATAGAAAAGGGAGGTGTGAATGCAGGCTTCATTGCTCTGAAAGCTGATGAAGCAGGAATTGGGTTGATGGGGTGTGGCATGCAAGAAAATAGTGACCGTGTTGGTCCTTTAAATTGCACGGCATTTGTTTGGAGCTGTTGTCTCAGGCAGTGGGGATGATGTGTGGGGATTATTAGAATTAATCCTTGAGACTAGAACAGCGTGGTAAATAAGTAAACTCCACTTCCAAAGTAAGCGTGGTATCTACTGCTTATCTGTAACTGTTCTGAAAGCACTCTGTGCTCGCAGGGCCTATGGTGTGTGGTAGAGATAAACCAGTAGTGATCTGGAGAAAGAGAGGAAGTTAGTAATGAAATAAGAACAAGGAGTTGATTGATCATATTGTGTTAATTAGTATGTGCGATGTCAAAAAAAAAAAAAGACCCTGCCTCACTATGATCTCCTGCTTTTCTTACTATAAATAGCTAAGTGAGATACAAAATGCATAGGACTTCAGGAGTTATACTTGGAAAAGTCAATGGTAGAAATGCGTACTCTGTAGTAGCAAAAAATCGGATGACTTCGAGGTTTGTAACATCAGGCACTGAAAGCAGTGAACTTTGTCATCTTTCCTGAAGTTGGCAGCAGATTATGTCCTAAAGGTGGAATTTCTTATTCCTACATCTTTGCTGCCCCTGAAATCCGTTCAGTCATACTGGTTCAAAGGTGTTTTGTGAGAGCACTAAAAAACTCGAACCACTTCAAGTCCTGAGATTTGCAAAATCACAATCCTTCCTTGTGTTGGGTTTGTTAGAGAACACCATATTTTTCTCTGAATTCATTTTGTCATTAGCTAAGTTTAAATGCTACTTATCCCAGATCTGCTAATTTGCTACACAGTTCTTTTAATTCATTGATACTTGATAGCGTACCCTTTTTTTCCTTTTCTTTTTTTCTTTTTTTTAGCACTGATTCCCCTTCTTATTGTTCTTTTGACTTTTCTGCGTTTTGTGTTATGGAGCCGGTCATGGAACAGAGCTCCCTCTTTGTATCTGCTCAGAAGAAAGAGCTGGAAGATTATCTCTGGTTTCCCTTTGGCTCCTTGTCTAATAAAATCGTGAAACACAAAATATGAGGGCAAGGAGGAGTGTTAGTGTTGAAGGACAGTGAACAGAGCATCTGTCTAGAAACCAGGAGCTTGGAAAGATCGGTATCAATTGTTAGTAAGGCATCTATCCAAAGTGTTTTTGTAGTCTTAATTTAATGTAGGAAAGTTCAGTTTAATTGAGAGCAAATTTGCTGTATAAATTGGGGTGGGGATATGAAACTAAAAGAAAGTACCAGAGTATTAATGTGTTTAGATGCCAGCCTGTCATCTTTGTTACACTTTGATTCCTAAAGTTGTGAAGAAATCATGGGAATAGCTTGATATCTTTCCATTCAAGTTTAGAAAAACACATAGCTTATGAAGTTTCTTTTCTACCTTCTGTCTTTACGGCTATTTTAGAGCCATTAGGCTACTTCTGAAAACATAGGCACATTGTTCTCTGTGGTTGAAAGAGCTTTAATTAAACAATAAGGGATAAAATGCATGACCGTGCTTGTAAAAGAAAGGGAAGTGTAAATTCTTGTTTGTTGTTCTCAGTAAAGGGAAGTAAAAATATGACCTATAAATTGAAGACTTCTGGGAACAAAGAACTGCATAATTTAAGAAACCTAGTTTGGCAGAAATGCAGGAGTTGTCCAGAGTTACGTGCATTTAAGATGCCAGTTGCAGGGTGAGTTATCTGATAAAAGCTGTATTTAATCATGCCAAGGAGGTTGCTTTCTCATGGCACCAGCATGATTCTCTTCTGGAAATAATTCTTTAAGCTATTAAGATAAAACACATTAAAACGGTACAAGGGCACTGATGTGGGGTCAGCAAAAAGCAGGTCCCCAAGTCAAGTACTCCCTGGAGAAGCTTCAGGACTGTGAGTCCTTTCGTCTCGTCACCCTTATCCCCATCTTGTGCAATCCTGTGTTGGCAGAAGATGGTGAATTCAAAACAAATTAATTCTCCCATGCAAGAGTCCTGTAGCATCTTGTTTGTGTAACATATGCCAAGAGAATTTCAGCTTGGCCTTTCTCAGGGTGGAACTTTGCTGTAACAAAACAGCACTAGGTCCCTTAGTGTTAGCGTTTGAGTGCTTTGTTCTCTGAAATGGTGGCACAGGGAATCGGGATGCTGCCTGTTGGCACAAAAGTATTAGTATTCAGATTTTGCTGAGGCTGAAACAAGAGCAAGGTAATGCTTTTAACCCTGCAGATTTCATGCAACTTCTGCAAAGACAACTTTGTTGCAATTCCTCAATTGGTGTTGCAGTAGGCCTTTCATGTTGACTGCAGGGGCACCTTGCTGTTTCAGAGCGTTTCAATCCAAATTAATTGTTTAATCAAATTTTGTGTTTCTGCTACAAGGACTCTTTTGCGTTTGGCACATTCTCTTTTCATGTTGCTCTTTGACTTATGCTACGATGCTCAAGTTCAATGGAATAATTTTGCATTGCAGCATTATGAAGTTCCCCTAATCCAGAAGGTGGTCCAGGTTCTAGGTGTTGGGAAGATTGATTTTTCCCATATCTGTATTACTTTTTTTTTTTTTTTTTTTGCTTGGTAGTCTGCTCCCCTGTGTGACTAGTCTGAAAATTTGACTTTTTTTGCCCAAAGGTAATGGGAAAGAAGGGTGATGTTACTAGGAAACATGAATAACGTAAACAACAGTGTAGGTCTTGAGCCTCAGAGGTAAGGAGTTTCTGAAGCCACAGTTGACTTAGCATTTTGCAGGGTTGGGTCTGCAATAGTGTCTGAGCAGGTGATAAGAGTTTGAGAAGTGCGTTACCACACTAGTGGTAGCGTGCTCTGGGACACGATGCTGTACAAAAGCGAGTGTGGTCTATTGCATAAATCGTTGGGCTGTTCAGAGTCAATTTTGTGCTGCTGCATGGCTTACATAAATTACTTAATCTGTCTCTTAGTTCCCATGTAAAATGGAGCTGTCAAGCTGCTTTGAAGCTGAGTTCATTAAGGGCAGTAAAAACACTTTGGGTCATAAAGTGAAAGGTGCCATTAAAACATTGTAATCTGTACGTCATCACTTGTGGACCCAGGGACAAACCAAACAGGAGAACTTGAGTTTTCTGCTCTGCTTCTGATGGGGCGGGGGCATTCCGATTAAAAATGTATTCCCCCACTCCTACAAGTACAAAAATCCGTGCATTTGTAGCGTGCCTAACCAGGATAAAAGCCCCACAAGTGTTGCTTTTAATGAAGCCTTATCTCCTGTTACTGAGCTCTTTTTATGGAGTAAGAAGTTATGTTTTAGTCCCCAGTACTGGCTCAGAGTGGGAGTAGGTGTGGATGCTTTGCTCAGCTTTAGTACTGAGCCTGTTTAGGAGGGACATGTTTTTGCTTTGTGATATCCCCCCCACCCCCTGCCCTGTTTAGCTTTTACAAAAGATTATTGGAAAATTTGCTTCAGGCAAAAAGAGATGAAAGATCTGTGCTAGGTCATATATATATATGTGCTTCTCACTGAAGGACCCATCTGTAACAAACACTCAGAGCAATACATCGAAGGGTATACATGTTTTCATTCCTCTTGGGTCACCTTCCCTGATTCAGCTTTGCAACTAATTCTGCTTTTCATATTATTAGCATACTTTCTTAGAAGAGCACTCTTTTATAACAGAGGGCTTGGAAAAACATGCTGGAATCAGTATGTACTACAGTGTCTTCCTTGGTGAAGTCTTAAGTGTACCTGAGATTAAATGTAGCTGGTGGACAAGTAGATTGTACTCAGCAGGGACAGCTATCCTGCTCTCTACAGCTTTATATGAAGTACAGCTCCTGACCCTCACCTCACTAATAACCTTTCGCTCGTGTAATATTTTATACTGGATTGACACATCTGTTTGGAAAAAGTCAGCTGTCAGGGTAAAAGAATTATTAAGAGTGAGCTTTCAGATACTCGGACCCTGGGTCTCTATTCTGCCTGTCTTCACAAAACTTAAAGGAACCCACTTAACCACTGAGCAATTATTTCCCATTTCAAACGTGGATTTTGATTGGATTTGACCAGTGAGATCAGTGGACACCAGTAGACCAAGGCGAGTGTGTAGAATTCACCTTGATTGGCTTTACCTACTGAAGGGTTTAGAGTCTAGTCTAAGGTAATCATTTGGACCCTTAATTGGTGACTGTAGTCAGTGGTGAGAGGCGGATGCATGTGAAAGGCCTTCTGAAATGTGTCCCTCTTCCTTAAATGCAGAGGGAGTGTAGCCATCTAGTCTTTGGTTGCTTAGCCATTTAAAAGTTGTCAGGTGAATCCTGCAGCGAGTGATTGTACAAATCTTACATCCAGAGTGAATCAGGATGAAAAGTAGCTGCTGTAATCTTGCAGAACAGGTATGGACGAGTAACTTAACCGCTTGATGGTGAAAGTGGGAAGGGTGTAAGCAGATAAGAGCACACTTAACCTGGCTGGAAGACTCTTTCTCAGCCAGTGAGACCGATAACCATTCTGTGCAGAAGACTGCAGTGCCTATAAATGATCGAAACTTTCCAAAGTGGCCACTGCATCTCAGTTTCTAGGTGTTCAGCTTGAGATATCTGAAAGCAATATGGCTCTGCAGATGGTAATTTGCTTAGCTCAGGAGATAACGGCTTTTTACATAGACATAACTTGGAGGTTCAAAACTGCCAATCACCCTTAAAAATTAATTAGGAACTGGAAAGTGTTGTCATGCCACTGTTGCTTCCTGCAGCACCCAAGTTTCCCATCCAAATCCACTCAGTGAATGTGAGCTAATTGGATCACAGCACCAGCTGGCTTGGCTGTGGGCAGGGGAGCAGCTCCGAGTGTGAGAGATGGCTCCTGGGTGCAGATCCAACAGCAGCGGATATCCAGGTCTTCCCCTCTTGTTCCTAGGTGTGCTCTCCGTTGCTATATTGGAGGTAGGATGGAAAAGAGATTCCTTATGACATGGCTACTTTTGTTAGCTGAAGTCCTGATGCTTGCGTTTAAGACAAGGAGGAGTTAAGATGGATTCATATTATCTAGTAAGCTTATCTTGGCAATAAAGGTGGAGGAAGGGGGAATTTGAGAAGCAAAAATTAAATGTCAGCAGAACTGTGACAAACTTGAATTCCTGCTTGGCAGCTTGCCATGGAGTTAGTAAAAAAAGCAAAATTATTGGCACAGTTACAGTGGAATAACCAACTGACCCCGCCTGGCTGAAGGAGTGTTTCTAGTTAACTGTTTAGAAACCAAAAAAACTCTCTGGTGGATTCACATTTTCAAAGCAAGGATACAGAGGCTTGAAAATTGACTGTGATGAGCCTTCTACAAATCCTTCCTAATGTTTAAGGAAAAACAAACAGCCAAAGCACATGACTGCTTTCTGTAGCTGTAGTGCTGCGTTATTATTGGTAAGTAATGACCACCTGTGCAGCATTGCAATGAACAGACTTAATTCTTGTCTCTCGTACAGTTTGTTCGTCTTGAGCAGGGAGAAAGCAGTAGAGAGTGATGTGTGCAGAAGTGCCCCTTTTACCAAAGAGAACAATCCATGTCAACACAGAGGCAGTAATTGTCATAGGCACCTAAGAGCATTTCCAGCCATGTTGGTGGTGGTGGAGCCTGCAGAAGAAGATTCTATTTGGATATTACTTCTCCGGCCAATTGCAGTAACCAGTCCTTGCTGGCAGAATAGAACCACAGAATGGTTTAGGGTGGAAGGGACCCTTAAGGATCATCTGGTTCCACCCCCCTGCCATGGGCAGGGACACCTCCCACTAGACCAGGTTGCCCAAAGGCCTGTCCAGCCTGGTGGTGAACGCTTACAGGGATGGGGCATCCACAGCTTCTCTGGGCAGCCTGTTCCAGTGCCTCACCACCCTCTGAGTAAAGAATTTCTTCCTTATATCCAATCTAAATCTACTGTTTTCTAGTTTAAAGCCATTACCTCTTGTCTTGTCACCACACTCCCTGATGAAGAGTCCCTCTCCAGCTTTCCTGTAGGCCCCCTTTAGGCACTGGAAGGCCACTGTAAGGTCTCCCTGGAGCCTTCTCTTCTCCAGGCTGAACAACCCAACTCTCTCAGCCTGTCTTTGTAGGAGACAGCCTATGGTCATCTTCATGGCCCTCCTCTGGACCTGCACTGACAGGTCCATGTCTATAGGTTATGTTATTTGTGGTCTGCCTATGCTGATGGTGTGTCCTTTTAAATGAAGATGCTGTGCTATCGGAGCTGCTGTGCTAGCTCTTCTGGGTGCCTCATGGTAGTGTGAGGAAAGAGGAGTTAATGGTTTCTGGTTTAGTGCAAGGAGGTGGGGCGAATGGTGTGAAAAGCAGCTTGCTCCCCAGGTGTCTAAATCACCTGTACAGAAATGGCTGTGCTCTGGATTACTTTGTGAGGCTGGTGGGGTGGAGAGACCACTGAGAGGTGGCAGCAGCTCCCTTCCTGAACTGGAATTTAGGTGTTGATGGTTGAGAAACTTGGCTGTGGGATATGGGCTGAAGCGGTGGCCTCAGTCAGCGCTAGGGGAGGCCAGGCACAGGAGGGAGGGAGGCAGCACAAGGCTTGCCCGGGAAGCTATGGCTGGGATGCTCTGGAGGGAAAGGAGTCATGGACTTGCCATGGGGGTGGTCGGAGAGCCCAGCATGGTAAAGAAATGGTAAGGAGAAGAAACACAGGTGAGCTGTGCAAGAAGAGCAAGAGCTGTACCTGATGGCCTAAGAAGTTTTGTGTGTCCCTTTTCCTTTTCTGTTCCCTGTGGGCCTGCTCTAGACCTGAACCCCTTCTCCCCAATGACTTTTTCATTTTTGTTACGAAACGCATCATTAAATCTTGGGGAAACTGTGTTGATGTGACGTTAGTCCTCTTGTGAAATGTGGAGTTCCCATTGCTGTGATCCCCAGGGGCATTTTCAGCATATTAATCTTCCTTTTCACATGGTGTGTGGCTGGCTGTGGGACCAGGCACCCATCTAAAGAGGAAGTAAACCAAGCAAGGGAATCTGACATTGGTCATTTTATTATTATTATTACTTTATTGAGGGTGAGGAGTCACTTCCTGGACTTCCACCAGAGAACCCACTGTGTTTCATAAACTTTATTTCTAAAGCAGGATGTACTTCGGGTTAAGTAAAGAAAATGTTTTGCCACACTCCAAGTTTGTTGGAGTGGCTCTTGTGCTCTCTTGCCATGTTTGTTCAGTAGTGATTGAAACCCTGTGAGTAGCATGTAAGAGCCACAGCCCTGTGTTCAGGGGTAAATACAGCTTGGTGTTTCACTGCTGCTGGATGGCACTTAGGCTCAGTGTGTTCAGTTTGCTCCACCTGAATGCTTAAAACCTGCAAACTGTATTTATGGTTCTGTTGCGTTTTCCTTCAGGCCAAAGTTGTGACTATCTCCTAGGAAGCAGGGAGATCGGGGAGACTTAACCTGCGTCAACCAGCTGGGTTTTGCCCACTGATTTGTTAGTACTGTTATTTATTTACTTTAAGACCTCAGTTTTACAGTTGTGTTCTGCCTCTGTTGGCTGGTTGAGCAGTGTGGAGTTCGAGTGTCTCATATTGTGCCCTTAAACTGCTGAGACAGTAGCAGATGCTGCACGGTAGGATTTGGAAGGTTACGCTGAAGATCAGATCTGTGAAGGAAACCTCCCAAAAGTGTTTGTCTTCCCATCAGCCCTGCTAATGCAGGATAGTAGGTCAGGGTGACAGGCAGGTTTCTGCCATCTTAATCCCAAGCAGCTGGAAATCTGCCGTGCATTTGGGAACATTGGCAGCTGCTACTTCACAGACTAACTAAAAAAGCCTCCACAAATCCTTATCTGATTCATATTTAGTGCTGTTACTTATGTTTCCTGCAAACTAGATGGCATCTGTAGGAAAACCATCTGCAAATACTATATTCTTGGCACCGTTGGAAAGTAGGAACTGATGTTTAGCCACTCCATTGTTGAAATACCTGTACTGATAAATCCTGTGCACATACATGCCCCCTTTAAAAGTTAGACCTCCTGCGTCTGTCTTTACTTGCTGTGCCTCAGTGAAGAGGTCTAGTTGCTCCGGGTTGATATTTATACATCCCACATCTTTGTTTTATGTGAACATACTGTTCTGTTGATGGATGATTAATTTGTATAAGCTGCTGATGCAAAAACTGTGATTGGTCTTCTCATCATTAAAAGACGATGTGCCTTGTAGGGCTCCGTTATTTAAATTTGTTAGCTGTGCACTGTGAATTAGAGGTTTTCCTCTTCTGCTTTTTTTTCCAAAAGCAGAAGAAAATGCTGCTTTTTATCAGTGTTTTGAAGAGTCTCTCCAGAAGAGATTAATTTTTTTCCTGTGCATCTCTCTCTCTCTCTTTTTTTTTTTTCTTCCACTTTCTCCAACCTCCAAAGCATCCAACAATCCTTAGCTGTTCTGGATGGCATCAATACAAAACCAGCTAGCTGTTCAGTCTCCTCTCCAGTAACTGCCAATGATACAATGGGCTAATTATTTTCCTACTCTTAAAGAATGTTTTTTCTTGCATTTTTCCATTGTGAAATATTACAAGTATTGTACAAGTAGGTCTGGGGTATTGGGATACTGGGGTGGGTAAGTTGGTGTAGAAATATTCTCATTTCTTTGGAGTAACAGGGAGAGGAGGGGGCTAGGGCAGGAAAGTTTTGTTTCTCTGTCAGGTATCTGCTGTTTTCAGCAGGAAGAAGCAATAGAGGCGATCTGGCTACCAAGCTTAGCTACAGACGCAATGGCAAATGCTGGAACTGGTGGGAAGGTATAAGCAGTTCTCCTCAAAGGGTGCTGGGATGTGAAAATAGAGGTAAATCCCTTTTTCCTCTGCTGTTGTTTGAAGATTTGATTAACATAATTTTGCACCCTCTTCAATTTGGAAAACCCTAAGAGATTAGGGTTGTGGGTTCCTTTGCGTAGGCGTAGCACTTTGCATAGTTATTTCCAAAATGCAAATTTACAGCATTTGGAAAACTGATAATTTGAAGGAAAGATTCCCTTGCTTTGTTGTCTCTCAACTTCTCCCCTACTGTTTTTTTCTGGTCATTACTAATGGCTATTTCAAGAGATTGTAAGCCACAGACATGCTCATCTGTTAAAAATAGTAGCCAGCATTTGAGACTAGGTGGCATGAGGTCAGGATAGTATCCTGTGTGCCTATTTTGCATGGTAACTGCTCAGCGATGGCTGTTGGAAGGCAGCACAAGTCTTGCAACTTCTGGGAAGTCATTCAGCCACCTCAATCTATATTCTATACAGTGGTCTAAATAGGTGGGAGTTTATTATATAATGATAAATGCTCATGCTAGGGGCTGCTGCCAAAACAAATCTAATATGGATGTTGGTTACTGCCTTCTGGGTGTGTTTCATTATGTGTTTCATATTTACTTCTAGTAAAACAGTACGAATTTGAGCTCGTCTGTTCTTGCTGAAGAAGATTATCTGAAGAGTCTAATTTTTCTGTAGCACATGTGAGAATGGCTTTGTATTGACTCAGCTTCTGTAACAAAAATCTCTCTTAATTGCGGCAAACTTGCGGTCCTTCTGTTAGAAGATGAATTTCACTGGTAAGGTGTGGAAGAAGTGTCCATATTTTTTAGCTGTGTTGGCTCCTGATATTTGATTTTCACTTAGTAAAGGGTGCTGATGGTTTGTTCTTACAGGAGGATTTTATGCTGTGAAGGGGAATTGAAATTCTGTCCCTGCTACTACCTAAATTTTCTCTTTCAAGGAATGGTCTTAGCCCTTCATGTGTCTAGGTCACCATCTACAACTTCTTCCCTTAAGCTAAGCAAGCCTATTATCCACGTGTGCTGTGGAGGTGTGTGTAATATCAGTAGAAGAAATTTTGAAGGGTCAATAGATGAATTATCTTCAACAGGTCCCTTAGGAATAGTCCATGGTCCCCTCAGGAGTTGTCTGAACACCTTGTGCATCCGTCAAAGATGCACAAGGTCAGCCTGGGCCTTTCTTCTAGAGGGTGTCCCTGCTGTTGAGGATGGGCTATTGCTGGTGGGTGCGAGGCTTTCTAGGGGCTGGGAGAACAAGTCCAGAACAGCCCGTTGCCCAGGTGAAACTCCTGTCTGTCTGCCTTCTCACTGCTTATGTTAGTATCTGTGCATGCGCAAGGTGTGCTGTCAGAAGCAGGCTGCCAATCTTTTGCCAGCCCTCTGGAAACATCTACAAACAAACATTTGCTGCTTTGGTGGCAATTTGGTGAGACAGCGGTCCGGTGTTTCTCCTGAATGTTTTTGCTGTATCTGCTAAATGTGCATTATCTTGGATAATTAGCAAAATCCATTAAGGCAGGCTGTGTAAATCTAGCAGCATGTATTTGTGGGAGTTTGTTCCTTGCTTCTATATTTAATTTCAGCAAAGAAGGCTGCTGCCAGGTGCAGATGAGCATGCAGAGCGTCTGTAAACCTAGAAACCAGCTGTAAACCCTAGACTCACTGAGTCACTGCCTAAGCCCTCAGAATGCAGGTGGGTGTTGGGAGGAGGGTTGTCTTGATATTTTTCTCTCTTAATAAGGTGGTTTTACCTTGGAAAGAAAACCTGGACATGTTCTGTGATCCTCTCTTCCAGAAGGCAGCAGCTTTATAATTTTGCACAACTAGCAAGCAGATGGCAATGAGTGCCTAAGAAAGCTGTGTCTGGGTGATAATTAGCATGAACAATTTGGCGTATTCTGGTGCCATAGACTTGTTAACTAGAGTGAGTGACTCCAGGCAGACCAGCATCTTGCAACAACCTCCTGATAAAGGATGGAAGCCCAAAAGGCTTGATATTGTATGTTTAGATACTTTCTTATTTCCTTCCATAGCTCCTCACAAAGGGAGGTAGGATTCTGTCTTTGAGATCAACTGTCTGTATGCTGGTAACAGAACAGCTAATGAAGCGAGCTGCTGGTTATGCCCTGAACCTTTTATCTCTTGGAATATGGCTTGTGATCCTGTCTTAGGGGAGTTACACATATCACCTAACTTTAGCACAGAGCTAGGTATGTCTCAGAACATGCTTCGTAGGTCTGCTTTTATTTGCTGGGCCTTTTTATAGGCTGCAGATTTACCAGGAAAATAATAAACAGACTCAGAGCCAGAAGTCAGGTCAGCTCTATAATAATTAAGCTGTTAGAAGGAGAGGGGTGGATACATGAACAGGAGCAGAAAGCCCAGCAGAAGAACAAGACACCTAATCGAAAGCAGAGACAAAGAGACATCTGGTCACTGTATTCCACAGACATTTCATTAGTTATGCACCAGGGAGGAAATGGCTTGTGCTTCAAAAAGCTTTAGCAAGACTTATTTCCCCCCTCCCTTTGCCTCTTCCCTGTCTCCACCCAAATAAAAATCTTCAAATCTGCTCTTGAAAAAGCAAAATCTAACCCATGTAGTTTCATAGCTTTTTAATAAACAGCTTAAAGAATACAAGGGTGTTTCAGACTCTTGAAAGACTGCATTTTCTGTCAGTAATGCAGACAATCAACAGAGATTAATATATAGTTCACAAAAAGCCTCATAGATCTGTCAAAATGAGGTCACTGCAGAGGCTTTGGATTTTATAAGTTTATAAGCAGCATCTGTACATAGCCTACAGCAAGAAAGGGTTTCTGTCTTTTCACTAACTCTGAGTTCTTGTTTGGCTTGGGGTTTTTAAGTCTGTAGAGGGGAAAGGAAGGTCAGTCTTTTTTTTTTTTTTTTTTTAAAGTCCCCAGCCCTGTCAATATTCCAAATATTCAAGAAAATGTATATATTGGTCTGAGAATCTAGGAGAACACTCATCATCAGTGTAGTTTTTTGTAACAGTGTTGTGTTTTTTGTTTGTTTGTTTGTTTTTTGTCAAAATGTAGGAATAAATGTGGCATTTGATAGAAGTGTTGGTTGTACAGGACCTTTGGAGGTCATCTGATCCAACCTCCTGCTCAGAGCAGAACTGTCACTATCGCTGGATTACATCAGCTGTAGCTGTGCCAAGTCTTGAAAACCTCCAGAGACAGAGATTTAGAACCTCTCTGGGTAACCTGAGGGTCACGCTGCCCTTCTGGTAGGAAAGATTTTTCTTCAGTGCGCAACCTGCACCTCTAAGCCACAGTCTGTGGCTGTTGCTCCATGTCATACTATACACTGCTGCTGAGAAGTGTTTGTTCGACTCAGTCATCGTTGCAGCTCCCCTTCAGACTTCAGCTGGCAGCTAATTTGGTCCCTCCTTACTTTAGTCTAGCAAGGAAGAGACCAGCCCCTATCCCTCAGCAGTCCTTGTAGGGGCCATTATTATAG
This sequence comes from Chauna torquata, assembly GCA_013399475.1. NCBI lineage: Eukaryota > Metazoa > Chordata > Aves > Anseriformes > Anhimidae > Chauna > Chauna torquata. The sequence goes on from VXAL01011842.1 coordinate 595,682, forward strand.
GCTATGACCATTTTGATAGACCTTCACTGGACCCTGAACAGTGTCTTGACATCCCTCTTGAACTAGGGGCCCCAAAACTGGATGTAGCATTCAGTGTGCAACCTCATCAACACTGAGTAGGGAGAAGCGGTAAATTCCCATGAACTGACAGCTACAGTCCTCTTAACATAGCCTAAGACATGGTTTGCTTACTTGCAATAAGAGCACACTGTCAGCTTTTTTAGCCTGGCACCCACTGTAATGTGCAGGTCCTTTTTGGATGGGCTGGACTTCTCATTTGCACGAACCATGAGATTTTTCCACCCCCTGGTGCAGGACTCTGTACTTCTCCTTGTTGAACCTCATGAGGTTTATCTTGGCCCAGTCAAGTTTCACAAGGTCCCTCTGGGTTGAGGTTCTGCCATTTGTCTTTTCAACCAGCTCTTCTAACTAAATGTCACGTGCAGATTTGCTGGGTGCAGCTGTGTTGGTATCGAGGTTTGTGCTGGGATGTCAAGCATGTTGATGTGTGGGCTGCTCTGCTTGTTACTGGCCGCCAACTGCATTGAAACAGGCTGGGGAAAACTGGGGCCAAAAGAGCAGCACTCAGTGGCTAGTTACTCTGCTGCAGTGAGCACTTCTGCCTTCACCTTGTAGGTTTCTGAGTTATTGAACCTACTTGGTGGTGGGCATGACAGGTATGCTGTAGTAGAGAAGTGATCCTTCTGTCCTCATCCCTGAGAGAAGCTTGTGCAGAATAAAGCAGTGCAGCCACCAGGATTAGAGTGATCCCTGAAGACAGGCAGTGCTACTCAAACAGGGTCTGGCAACTCTGGTAGGCAACTGATGGAGGAAGGTTCCCATTTTAAAGGATGTTCACTGTTGTACTTTACACAGCAAATTCACCATTGGATGTTGTTAAATGAACGAAAGCAAGCCAGTATGGCAACATCTAAAACTTATTTGCTTCTGAAGAGCATGACTGGAAGATAGTTAGTCATTATCTGTTTCGTACTAAGCAAGTAAGTTTTTCTGGTGGCAATTAAACTATTATTTTAAAGAATAATGAATAAGAGAGACATTGGTTTCGCATTAACAGACAAGAGCCTTTTAGAGCAAAGGCCTTGGGCCAGCACGTGATTTGCTGGTGCCTTGTTCTGAGCAGCAAATATGTTCCCTTCATGCTCCAGCTTATAATCATTTTATAAAAGAAATTTGTCATGTCTTTTATTGGCAATGCACAGAAGTGCTGAAATAAAGCAGTTGTCACGACCTTGGCAGGAAGTGATGAGACAGGTTCACCTGCTTTATTCGAAATGAGAAGCTGTTCTGTAAATACCTGAAAAAATCTCACCTATGAGTGCCATTTCAAATGGGAAATTTGCCAGTTGTGTTAGCAACACTTTTCTCATGAACTCACCAGCACTCGTGGTCTGGTCCTCCGGAGGCTGGCTGATGGGAGAAACCCTGTAGCAGGCTTGTCCCACAAAACGCACCCTCCGCACGTCGTTCTGGTAGCCTGCTTCGGCCATTAGCTGCGAGCGCGCGTGCTCCCAGGCCAGAGGCCGGGCAGTTGCCGCAAGCATGCGCTATTCGTTGTCAGCTAACCTTAGAGGTTAGCAATACGGCTGAGTCCTGTATGACTAGGTTGCCAGTGACAAAAATTGGGAGGTTAGATGAAATGAGAAGGAGGAGTACATGTCTTGATTGATGTTAAAACAGAAAATTCAAGCTGTGTGTTGTAGGGTGGAAAAAATCCTCTGGTAGGTCAGTTGGGCAAGGGCTCTGACTACAAACGGGGATTGGGGCAATAAAAGCTATGTGGACAGAACAGAAAATTGTATTTCATAATTAAAGAGAAGAGTACAAGGTTTTCTGCTTTGAAAATGGACAAGCTGATGTGTCTGCGCTGGCCCGAAAGTATATTTGTATGTTGCTGCCAATTCCAGAAGAATGACCGTATTTAAAAAGGTGGTGTTTGTGTTTTCTTCTACATGCTTGCCACAGCCTAGCTTTTTTGTTTTCATCACTATCTTTAGCTAAAAACATAATCCAGCTGTCGGACATGGCTCCCGTCTGTGCGAGGCCCTATGTAGGCTTGGTGCGGAATCGCCCATGAGGATGCAGCTTCTGTCTGCTAAAAGGGGGCTCATTACAGCAATTCGTTAATAGCTTGTAATTATGAGAGCCATTGGTATGCCTTTAATTTTACATCATATTTTATTTTAAAAGTTGATGCGGTCAAGCTCCTTCTGACTTTTTTTGAAAGAGATGCTCACCTTTATACTGGGTAACTTCCGTCAAGCACCAGCAATATGGGTGACAGGCAGAAAGCTGACATCCCGCTTGCCCCCGGCCTCCCTAGGAGCTTTTTGTCCTGACCCTTGGTACATTGTCACTCGTGCTATCTCAGGGCTAAACATCTCTCATCTCAAACACCAGTTTGTGCTTGAAAGCACAATAACCTGTTATGCAGTCATTTGTTTGAATTTTGAATTCTGGTCTTTTGAGAGAAATAACTACTGTCCTAAGACAATGACAAGGGACTGGATGGAGATGTGATCTCCTGTTGGTTTTTTTTTTATGGTTTTAAAAACACATGAAGAGCATGGTTACAGCCTCTTCCATCAAACTGAGTGACTTGTAGGCCTGAGACTGTGAGCGTGAGAGGAAGCTGTTGGTACTGGTGCACAACAACTTGTACATGCCGCAGGGAGTTTTAGATGAAGGCTAATTATTGAGTAACTGTACTAACTAAAAAGTGTTTGAGTATCCTTTTTCAGATCGGCAAAACCACAAACCTGTTAATGTTTCTCTAGTGACTAATGTATCTCTCTTTACCCTAGCATTTAGCTTTTTTCTTTGCCAGGCTCCCAACAAATTGTTTAAAATGAGACTATAGACTGACTTCAGGTAACTGTTGGAGCTAAATTATTTGGACTAACTCTTTTGCTTAAATCAGAAAACATTTTGCATTCCAGAACAGTGTTTTCAAACTGCCCTTGTTGATTAGCATTCAACAAATACAGCTGAGAGTATTTAAGTACGTTTTTGTTTGAGTTTTCCATTTGCCCACAGAGTTACGGGGCATGAAACAGAACGTGGCTAGAATCATGGGCCTGCCTGTTTTCAACTTTGGCTCTTAAATATCCAGCAAGTCCAGGTGCTAGAGATACCAAACAACTAGAAGTGTAGCTGAATTGTAGATTTAGCATCTGGTTTTCTTATCATAAGGAACGTTTTCTTGCTGTGCCGCCAGTTGTGCTTTAGAGGCTTCATCAAAACAGCTACTAGTACTGCAAGCTACCACTAAGTGTTGTTTTCCTTGGGGATTTAGAAACTCAGCTCCTAGTGCTCTGCAGACTCTTTGCTAGCTTGGATGTGTTGATCCCTGACCCGGGTATCTCTGCCAACAGAAACTTTCAAGTGCTGATGCAGTTACAGTGAGAAAACTGTACTTCTCCTGCGCTCCTGTTGCCCCTGGGATCTGGTTTTACTAGAGTTTCGAAAACAGAGACTTGCTGGTGCGGTTCTGCCTGTGCTAGGAATGGGTCGCCAGTCTGTTTTCCTGCGTTTGCAAGGAGTTTCTTGCGCAGGCAGGCCCTCGCCTGCAGTGGGAGAGCCGTGGAGCTGAAGCCGCTGCTGGGACTGGGCCTTGATGGCCTCATGCGTGGAAGGTACGGGGACCTGGCTCCCTCTTGGGTGAGCTTCGTGAAAATCAGTCCTGTTCTGGCACAGTTCTTCCCTATGTCCTCAGCACTGTTCTGTAACGCTTGGTGCAGGCTCTTAATGGAGTCTTGCATTTTATTTCACTTTTTAAATCAAGTTTAAATTAACACTTTAATGTTCTGGCTGTTAATGAAAACTTTAGATAAGGTGGAGAGGTATAAGCTGACTGAAGGCAACAGGGGGCACAGTTGGATGAACTTCTGTGGGAAACAACAGCAGCCACTTCAGAAGGAATTGCATCAAGGGCCTTGGTCGGAAGGAAATCTTTGGTGATTTTGATGACTTTGATTCCCCCCCCGACACTTGTAATAGCTGAAGGCCCTCTGACACACAGCTCATTTTTCCACAGTCACTTTGGGGTGAAATACCTCTCCGTGTGGTAAGGGGAAGGAAGGAAGCAGAGCTTGCTGCTATTTCAGGACATCATGAGGGAAACTTAGTGTGCTTTATTTCCTTTCGAGACTTGTGTTTAAATTAGGTGTTCGTCTCCACCCTGCCATGGGGCAGGGAGGAAAGGTTTTTTTTCCATTACCTTTACAAGTAACCATGGTGTCTCGAATGAAGGTATTTGATGCAGCTGGTGTTGAGGATGTGTAGGCAGCTGTTTGCTGGAGAAGTTTGTTGATGTTCTATTTATTTTCCATTTTGTATCAGGGATTTTTAGCTACTTCCCAAATGACCACCACTTCTTCACACTGAAACCTCTTCTTTTATTCATGAAAGACTTCATCTTCCTCAATTTTGTATTCTGTATGTGGGTCCTTTCCTCTGTTCAGCCTCAGCTTCCTTCTCTGTGTATTATGACGTGTAAAGGTTTATTCATTATTTTGTTCTGTCAGTTATGCCTAGTCAGAGACATTTCGCATAGGTATAAACTCGGTAATCTCCAGTTTATTTAAAAAAAAAAAAGGAAAAAAAAATCATTGAAGTGTAAATGAAAACAGTCTTCACTGTGCTCAATGTTCAATTAATTGAATGTGAAGCTTATGTTTGGAGGGTTTTATTTCAGTGCAAAACAGCTCAAAAACTACTTTAAAAATAAATTTATGAAATATATAAAATATAGTGTAGAAAAACTCAGGTAAAGATTTTACGTTTCAGCTAAACAAAGTGTTTGTGTGTCAACCTTAAAAGGACTTTAGAGTTACAATGAACTGCTGGTATTGTTGAAAGATAGCAAATGACCACAAAAGTTCAAATAAAAAAAATTCTGATGAAGGAGAGCAACATCAAACTTGCGTGTTTGAAAGCCTAAATGTTAAAATTGCTGATAATTCAGTGATAACTATAAAAAGAGAGGACATCTCTATCTTATTAAAAAAAAAAAAAAAAAAACAGCAACCACCCAACACTGTTGATTTGTTTGCGGAGATTTTGTCTTCTCATGGTAGAGTTGCCCATTTTGAACGTTTAAGACACGTTGCTGGTGCTCAAGTGCAGCATTGCAGACTGCTGAACTCTGTGTAGGCTGTATTACGACTTTTGTCACCAGAGTGCTATTGAAGCCTGCAGTGCCAGCATTATTTCTTTCTTGGCTACTCTCCTTTTTCAGGTTGAATAGGCAGGGGCTTAGTGCTGCATTAGCGACCCTGGGGGGCTGACACTCAGCAGAGGAAAATGGAGGTGGCTCCGGCCCAGGAGATGGGATGTGAACATCTTACTTGAGGACTGTTCGGAGTGGGATTCAGATATTGTGAGAACTTCCTGAACGGTTTCGGGAGAGGTGCCGGTGGTCTGTAAATGCAATGGCTAGTAGATTTTGGTTTTTTGGTTCAGAGTAAGAGAGATCCCAGCTTACTGGTTGGATGGCTTCTAAGCGGTGCTTGCTTCGTTGGGTTTGTTGGATGTTGTTTTGGAGGAGGGTTTGCTCTCACAGCAAGAACTCTTCTTCACTAGAAGACTCTGTTCTCCCCTGCTTTTATGCACACGCTTGAAAGTGCTTCCTTCAAGCTCAAACTTGATGTTATTTTGCTGAAATAACAGCAGTTCCCGAAGGACGCAGCAGGGTCTTTTTCAGTGTTTTATCTGCGTTACAAATTCCCTTGGTTACCCTCGTGTCTGTGTGTTGGAGGCTTGCTGTACCAGTCATGTCCCAGTGATAGCAAAGTAGAAGAACATCCAGAGAACTAGCTGTCACCTTCTTGGAAAAGTTGTTTATGCTTTATAGCAATGTAATACTTCCAAAACATTTCCTCAGTGTGATTAATGGTGCACAAGATAAAAATCTACCCTGACTAAACTGAGGGAGTGCCATTCTCAGTGTACTCTGGACATGCTACAAGTCTGCTACAGTGTTTTTGTTTTCTTTTGTTTCTCAGTGATTAAACCTACATCGTAAGTTATTAATCTCTCAGCTAGATGTTTGTTTGTAGGCTATCAGCTCTGCATTTTTGACTACAAACACCACGAGACAGTTCTTTGCAAATTACCTGTTTGGGTGGGAACTGCTGCCTTAGCAGTATTTACTGCAGTGAGGAGTGTGTCACTTCTAAGCAAATGGTTGGGAACCAGTAACACTGGAGTAAGTGTTTTTTAAAGTCCTGGCATTAGTGTGGTAGATCTTCTAAATGTGACTGAGGGTTCTCTTGTGTCTAATCCCCATTTCTTCTTTTTTTAGGCGCAGCTGGAAGCTCAGAGGGCGACTCAGGATTTTCAGAGGGCTACTGAGGTGCTGCGTGCTGCAAAGGAGACCATTTCGCTTGCTGAGCAGAGGCTACTGGAGGATGACAAACGTCAATTTGACTCTGCCTGGCAGGAGATGCTCAACCATGCTACTCAGAGGGTAATATAAATGCAAAGTTGCTTGCCCCAGCATCTATCTTTTCCACATTTTGTTTTCTTGTTTGGGATATGACACTAGTTTGTGAAGGACCAAATTTTTGTGTTTGTCCAAACATATGACGTGTAGGAAATAAAGCTACAGAAAATTATGAAGCCTGAAGCCTTTGGGCCTTGGGCTGCTACTGGGACAAACTATAGTTCTCTGTCTGACTTTGCTAGTAGCTAGAGCAGTGGCTCTCTAAAGAAAAAAAAAAAATCATCTATATAATAGGGTTAAACAATGTCTTCAGGCATATCTGCATTTGGAGCTATGCCAAAATAATTGCATAGGGATGGCTATTCCTGAGTGCGTGTGTTATGGAAACCCTGACCGTGGAGTACCAGGGACATGTTCCAACTTCAGTATAACCGGTTCTCAGAATGGAAGAAGTTTCAACAAGGCACTTTTTTTCTGGAGCGTGCCTGCATGTAGAATTACTCAAGAATGTGTGTTGCATTTTAAGCTTGCACGCTGTTCTGTTGCGAATTAACTTTCAAATTTAGACAAGATCTTACCTTCTTTGTAAGGTCTTTTTAAATCTACAGAAAGGATGCACTGTCTAACAATGAAAGGCAATATTCATTTTTGCAGCTATCAAGAAGAATATTCCTGTCATTTGCCTTGTCTCTTTTTTCCTTATCTGTTTAAAAAAAAAATGCAGAAAGGTTTTTTCTTCAACATGAAAGAACCAAAAATCTAAGTTAAAAACCTTTGTTCTGTCAGAGTTCCCGATATGCCAGTGAAGCTGAGCTTGCTATTCCAAATGTGGTGAGTGTGCTGCACAATGCTCGGATTGTTTCGCAGTTCTCAATGCGTTAGCTCTTGTTCTGTTGCAGAAGCTTCTCAGTTATGAGAAAGCCTCTATTTCAGAGTGAATTGTAAAAGCCAGCTGCCAGATGATGAAGCAGGGAACAGAAAGGATGTTGACTGTGTAGGGAAGAGATGGAAAACCTGGTATATATTAAATAAATAAATAAAAACCACACAGAAATACCGCAGGGTATCATTTGTGTTACTGTCCCTGTTGTCATAAGGTATTTGTAGGTCTGGTAACCTCTGTGTGGTTCTGAAGTGAGACCCAACTTTGCAGTGTGTGTCTGTGTGTGTGTGCGCCAAGACGCCGGCAGCTGTTGTTTTTCCATCGTTGTAATCTCTGTTTGATATGAGCGAAGTCCAGAAATGCATACACAATTTTTGATTCTCAGAGTAGATAGGTGATAGAACTGGAAGCACCCAAGGGGTTGCTCAGAGCTTCTGGCTGCTAAACTGCTGAGATCTGGTGGAGAGTGACAGCAACAATGTATCAGCTGCCTCTCTCTAGCTGGCGTAATGAAAATGTGTGGTGGTGTGGGTGAGGGAAGAAGTGCTAGGAATCTTGACAATTCAAATGGGTTCCTCTTTTCCTTGGATATTTCCAGGGGATCGCTGTGTCCTTCTGCAACCCTTCAACCCTTAGTCCTTCCCTGACAGCCTGCAGCCAAGAGGAGATTTGCAGACCCAGTGACTTAGAGCAGAAGGTCACTTCTCACAGCGTTTGGTGGAGCTGGTGGTGTTATATGTATCATCACTGAATGCAAAACGTCTACTTGCCAGAGGGCTGATTCAAACCATGACGTCTCTGGTGGTCGCAGCTGAGCAGTAAATAGGAACCTTATTCACTGCAGATGTAAACTCCTAGGCACAGACTGAACTGTATAGAGCAGCTGAGGGCTCCTTGGAAGTGAAGTGTGTTATCCTACTCTTTCTGATGCTTAAAATAGTCTGGGTAAACTCAGTTCCCCGAACGCATGTGTCTGTGCCTTTCCAGGATATAGCAGGTTTCAAAAGAATTACATGGAAGTTTGTCTCCTGATTTTCTTGAGCCATACTGGGGATCTTTAGGCTAGGGCCAGAGCCAACAAGGGTAAAACAAAAATATTGTTGGAAGTCTTGACTGAGCAGACTTGGCATTAGTTTGTTTGGAGTGCTGACTGAGTTTTATATCTTCTTTAGGAGCAGAGTGAATGCTTTCTTGGTTTTAGTGCGTGCAGTTAGTGAAGTGCTTAGGGTTCAGTGAGGTAAACAAAATAAGTGGGGGCTCAAGGAGCAGAAAACATCATTCCCTATCAAACTATGAATGAAAACAAGTTGGCTGATGAGATCTTAGTAGAACAAACGTACTTCTTGGATGTTGGTATTCTTGTTAACTCAGATCATTAACTGTTAAGTACAGTAGAAATTGCTAATGCAAAATAATGTTACTGGCAGTGACGGCTGGGGGTTAAAAGAAAAAATCAGAATTCTTCTATTTCCACATAGAAAGTCACTCTTGGGGAAAGTTTTTGAACTCTAGTTACACTAACCTTTTTTGGATTTGCTAGCTTTTTTTTTGCATGTACTTGTAAATGACAGATATATTGGACCGAGAATAATCTTGCACTATGCCTTGTACAGCAATGAATCAAGTGCAGAAAAGCTTCTCTGGGCCAAATGTCAGAAGTGGGTTACTAATTCACTTGTTTCTATATTAGTAGAGATGTCAGGCAAGAGTAAAGTGTTTTTGTTTGCTATTCTTATGCAGAGGTAGCAGACCCTATTGAATTAACCCAAAATCTGGAATAAATCCGAGCCCTACAGCAGCTTGGTAGCTGACAAACAGTACAGGGAACTTAAGGGAAAAGTGTGGGCAAGAGAACAAATGAGACGAATCTGTTTTTTTTATATGTAGATGTGTATGGAAATACTGCCAGGTTGTTTTTCCACTTGACCTGGTGAATGTGGACAAAGACTTGGATTCCGGAGTACCAAGCAGGAAATGCTATTTGCAGACCCTCACTGGGAGGAAATGGAGCTAAGGGCTGCACGGTGCAACTGCTTTTTGATTTCTTCATAGATTGAAAAGCTGCTAATACTGCTATTTTTAATGTGACAGTCTAACAGGATACTATAAACAAGCCTTTTGTAGCCACTGAAATAGAAAAATCATCTCTGTAAACTGATTAGAAACAAAAGTGTTACTGAGTTTTTGCCTCTCCTGGATGGGTTGGAAGCTTAACATGTGGAAGGTATTTTTATTTGCAGAGCAGACAACCAGTGTGAGTAGGTACAGGGAGTACAGGGTGTCAGTAATTTTTTCACCCTGCATTTTGAGCTAGGTTTCCAAAGAAAGCAAAGGAAGCTGGGTGTTTAAATAGGCGCTAGGTGCCAACCTGCCTGCCAAGATGCAGCTGATCCCTGTAAGTGTCTGTGCTTGAGCTGTGTGCTGGCCACAGAGAAGCACAGGACCGTGACGCGATCCTGCAAGTCAGGCAGCTTCTTTACCCGCCTCAGCTCTTTGTCCAAAATCATATACCAGGTTAATGCCTGTGTTTTTTCTAGAAGTCCATTTCTTAACAGGTCTGAGATGGGTGTAAGGACACTTAGGCTGGGATTTAGCTTATCAGTTTTAGGTGTCTAGAACATTCCTTTGTACAGCTGAGTTAGCTGCCTAAACTTCCCCTGTAGTCAGAGGAGGTCTGATCATCGAGTTGATGGTGTCTGGGGAACAATTCACGTGACCAGATGAGGATGTTCATTGTAAAATGAATTCCCTGTTGATTATAATGGAAATGTAGTCACCAGGCTTGCCTGTAGACAGGTCTGATGAGCTCTTAAGCTGCCTGGAGAAGAAAAGTGCTGTTCGCTTTTAGACGTTGGCTTGCCAGTGTTTTAAGCAATTGCAGTTTGTCTTTAAAATTTGGAGAAAATGTTTTGGGCTTGGAAGTGTGGTGCCTATCTGCTAGTACCTGTGATGCTGTAGTTTGTGGCGCAGGGCTGCACGAGGCCCAAAGGATGGAGAGTTTTGGAGGGATGAAGGGCAGAGATCTTGGCATTTATACTCCTGTAGAAAATCGTTCTTGTACATACATATGTGCAAAAGGAAAGTATTGACAGAATGTTACCTGGAGTTTGAGACAAGTTGGAGCAGAAAGGAAGACACTGCATGAATTTCAAGAGAAATTGCTAATTTGTAATTGCTGATGCAATCTGCAAAAGGCTCTGCTTTCTCAACCTTTCCTGAGATACGTTCACTTCATAAATTCTGGCAGGGAGAAGAAATGTTTTGGCTCTGGATCATGAGATGTTTTAAAAAGGAAGGGGTGAGGGGAGAGCGAAGAGGGAGGAGGTGTGCTCCCTCTTGGTTTAATTTGGCTTGTGAAGCTCCCTTTGATATTACACCGTGAAGTACCATCTGTCAGTGTAAAATGCGTGGGTGCTTTCGTGATGTGGAGAGAAGAGATGCTTCCTACAGATAGAACTACTTGGAGAAAAAGGCAAGGGGGGGAAGCTATGAAAGAAACAACAAAAATATCCACAACCTTCCCTGCCCTAATCTCTCAGTCCCTTCCCCCTGGAAGTCAGATGCAGTATGGTTTATATTCTTCCCTCTAATATCTTTATCCCTTATATTGTTGATTCTGTCCTGGTTTATGATACTGCATTGTCTGCCTGTCTTACCTCTTTTATTTCTAATTCTTCTTCTAGAAGAGTCATCAGGTTAATTTTTAGAGAAAGAAACAGATGTCCAGAGTAATTCTCTGGCTCAGATGGTCAGCTTTGCTAAATTTCACTGATAATCTTTATTTTGCAGCTGTTGTTATTACTGAAATTTTCCTGGAGTCCATCTTTAACTTCAGATCATGCAGATTTCTTGGCCGGGAGGAACAAAGCTACTTGTGCAGAGCTATTCACTAAAAATGCGTATTCTATACTGACCTTCCTTTCCCAGACATCTGGGTTGGAAATAGAGGGTAGAGGAGGAAAGAGGAATTGATCGATACGTGTGTTGGTATTTTTTCTTTTTGTTTTGCAATAGTTGCATCTCGTTGCCTGGGCTACCTGGGAGTATGAGTCCTGCCTGGAATTGGCAATCTAATGATGAAGGACAAGTGTGGGCTACAGAAGCGTTCAGTGAACACATGGGCATGCTGGAAGTTTATCTGCCCTGGGTGTCTGTGGGTAGCAGTATGTTTCCCCCCCCTCCTGGGTATGAATGGCAGGTACGACGTCAGGGGTAGAGAGGTGTTGCGAGCAGTCTTAATTGGAGCAGGTGTCATCCTCGTGCTTATCTCTGGCTTTTTCTAAGTGACACTGTCACATCTGCGGTGGCCTCAGCAAGGTTTGTTGGTAGAAGCACGGTAACTTTTACTAGACAAAACAGCGTATTCAGAAGGTGGGACCAAAAACTTGTTTACGACTCCATATAAGAATGCTTTTTCCCCCCAGCGGTATTACTGAGCGTAATAAAAAGTGCTTCTTTCCCACACAAGCCTTGTCTGTCTTCTGCTAAGACCTTTTTAAAAGGTAAAGGTTCTCCCTGACTTGTCCTACATTGAACCTCCTGGATGTAAAGCTGGCTGCGTGGTTTGCAAGTCTGTTTCTATCCACGTGCCCTGACAGACAGTTTTTGTATTGAGAGGCTGTTTGGCTTTTGTGGAGGAGTGGATGATCTTTTTGTTTCTTCTTGTCCAAATGAAACACTTGAATAGATCTTAGCAGTAGAGGGATCTCCGTAGGGATACCTCTGTGGAGCAACCTTCCAAGCATTGCAGAATCACATCTTTCTCCTCAGCCTGGCAATGCACCTTGAGCTGCTCTCCCTCAGGGAGGGCATGGGCTGTCCCTGGCCTCTCCGCAGGCTTGTGCGGATAACCTGAGCGCGACAGCTGAACGCTTATAAGAAAACCAGGGAGTGGGGAGAGTGGCTTTCCTTCCATCGCTGATTTCTCAAAATGGTGAAGTATACAAGCTTTTTTGCTTTCCGAAAAGGGTAATGAATGTGGGTGTCTATGGCTGGCAGCAGGTTCCATATTTTGTCAGATATTTTGAGGTGTTTACAATCTGCCATCCTCAAATCCCGGTTTTGCTGATATGAAAGATGTGCAAAGTCAACATGATACCGGACACCTAACGTGTTTTAAGACCCTGGTGCTGGTAGTACTTGGGTAGTTGATCCCAGATATTGGAGTCAATGCTAATTTTGCCCCAAGAATGGATGGCAAGGATTGATATTTCATTAAAAATTGGCAAATTTCAGCTGCTGTGTTATTTTGTAGCTTCCAGCATTTTTAAATAGCAGTTTCCTTACCACACTACAAAGAAGGCAAACCAGCTACTTTGCAGCCTTTGGAGTCTGCATTTTAATTTAAGACACTTGCATGCTAAAACCAGCCTTGTCTGACATATTTCACCAGGGAAAGTCTTTGCATCAACCTGGCTTTCTAACATTTCAAGATGAGAGGCTGCAGCTTGTTTTCAGGATGCAGGAGACAGTGCTATGAATCTGATTTTTTTTTTGACCTTTCTTCTAGGTGTTTGCCTTATTTATATGTGAAGCAGTTGAAGGACTTTGTAGATGAGTACATTATTTTAAGTCTAATCAAAAGAGCCTTTGGAAAATTTTCCTTCTGTTAGTTCTTAGAAGTTCTGTAGCAACTTTTGTTTAATAATAAGTGGTGCGTGCAGACAAGCAACCGTGGCCTCCAGTTGCGGCAGCAGGAGTTTCCAGTTGACGCTGATGCAGCACAGCTTTGGCCTGTAGCAGTTCCACGCTTCCGTTTAGGTATGAGAAAGGACAACACGCCAGGTCTCCTGAGCAGAGTGGCACACCAAGCGAGTGAAAGTTGACTGTGCTCTTTTTCCCTAGTTCAGCCTGAGGGCTGACACTTTCAAGAACTTAGAGCTTCGTGAGTGAGGTTATTCAAAAGAAAGATACTTTGAATTTTCTTTCTCTCTGTGCGTCTGAGAGCACAGATGACATGTTCTGGTGGTGGAAGCCAGCTGGAGCAAGTGTGCTTGAAGTAGTTAGTTTCACAGCTGAAATATTTGAAAACTCAGTACTGGAGAAAATAAGTCATGTCTTTCTTTTCTGTACAAATACTCTCAGAGTTGAAAGAGGGGGAGCGTGAAAACTGCCTGCTTTCTCCTTATTGCCAGACCAATGGAGAGGTGTCACCACTTTTTTTACTTTAAACAAATCAGTTCTGTCCCTTGCTGGATTCTGTCTGCTAGAGCATTAAAGAAAACAAATTTTCTGACTTGCACCTCAGGCAGCTCAAATTTGCGAAATAGAAGTACCCTGGATAGAACTACTGGGAAAGCATGACTATGAGGTGCTAGCAGCGCAGCTAATGAAAGGACATTTACTATTCCTGTTGCTTTCATAGAGTCCTCCTCATTGCTTTAAAACACCTTGGCAGTGAGCGTTTATTTATGAAGCTTTGAATAAATGGCCGCATGAAGAATTCTCTAGCTTGTGTGCAGGGCAGTAGCCCCGCTGGCTGGGGAAGGCGCAGCCTTGCCATGGAAAAAAGCAGCCGTGTGAGGGAGCTGATCGTCAGCGTATCGTCACCAATCTGCTTTATAGGGGGGCAGCTCATGGCCCAAACCTCTGCATGTTTTCAGTGTTGAAACCATGATTTGAGGCTGGCCAGCTCTTAGGAGAAAAGCCAGCTTCCTAGCCTCCTGCAAACAGGCTGTCTCGTTGGACATGCTGTTATCTGGTGACTGGTGGCTCAGGCTGAGGGGACAGGCTGAACTGCATTTCAGTCCTCTCACCCCTGTGGTTGGTCTTCAGCCCTCTCCTGATCGGAGAGGTTATGAAGCTACTGTTAATGACAATAAGAAATGGATCGCTGGGTCTTGCCACTCAACCTGTATTTTCCCTCTTGAAGGTCATGGAGGCGGAACAAACCAAAACAAGAAGTGAGTTGGTTCACAAGGAGACTGCAGCCAAATACAATGCCGCCATGGGAAGGATGAAACAGCTGGAGAAGAAGCTGAAAAGAGCCATCAATAAATCAAAGTAGGTTTCGTATTTGGAGATGAGTTTAATGGTCAAGTTTGCTTGTAGGAGATAACTGATTCTGTGGGGTTTTTGAAACTTGTGAAAGTGTGTTGCCCTTTACAACACAGTTGGTAGTAGAATATTTGTCCTTGCATTTGTCGTACTTCTGTCTTTTTGAAGCACCTGACTTGGTAGATTGGTGAACTAAGTGGGATATGAAAAGTTTCCTGGGCATGTTCTTAGTTGTGTTTTAGTGCATCGAACCCTTGCATGGCGTGTGACTTGAGAAACAGGCATATGGGATTTCACATAGATGCTGCCCACGGAGCTGCAGAGCTCTGTGCGTGGATGTTTGCAGCTTAGGATTTTTTTGCGGTTTAGTTCTTATTTTCAGTTAGGAAGGCAACAAGGCAAGTGACAGAAACCTGAAAGGTGTGAGACGGCATCAGAGTAGCATGCTGTACATCAGACTTGTTTACTTCCTAACGCTGCCATGGCAAAGCTGTGTGAGAATTGTTCGTGGAGAAAGAAATACACTTCAGAGAGCATAGCTAAACAGTAAGTGTCACGAATAAATGTGCGTGCATTTGATGAGCGGTTTTGCTCTGTAGCAGAGAAATAAAACAGTTTTTTGCTCAGAACCCATTTAGAATTTTTGCCCTGTTTACAACCAATTCTTAATCCTCTTTGTTTCACAGTCCTTCTTTATATTTCCAGACTGTAGCTTGTCTAAATAATCTGCTTGCTGTGTTTAGCTTTTAATCCCTCTATCTAAAAATGATTTTTTCAAGAAATTGGTCAACTAAAAGTCTATTTTGATTAGTGTTTGCTCAGTTCAAGAAAGAGTTAGCACTTCTTAAGGAAGATCCAGGCATGTTTGCAAAAACAGTATAGCGACGTGGCTTCACAGAATGAGCTGCATGCTGTTTGTCTGGCACTGCACAGGGAATGTGCAAAAAACATCATCAGATCACTAAACGACGGATTCCTGTAGATAAGAGCAATATCTCAGAAGTGGTTCAGCTACTGGGAATTCCTTCCTTACAGTAAGATTTAAAATAAAGAGCCCGATAAGTTGTCAGTGGGCTCTTATATACCTTTTTATAACAATTATGGTGCCGAGCCTGATGCACCAGTTGCCGCTTGTGTGATTTGCCTTCTAAGCCTTTGTTTCCTTGTGGAAACTAGCCTTGTAGGGGTGTTGTCGTGCGTCATTCTCCTCAGAACAAGGTATTTTTCACTTGTGTGTGGAGGGATCCCAATATATTCCTTTAGGTTTCACAGCAGGGCTGACTACAGCATAAACCACCTGGGTAGGATGTTTTGGAGGTTCTCTAATAAGGGGTGCAGAAGCGCCAATTATTGTAACCGAGTACTGAAGTGGAAGATGTCTAATGGCATGAGCAGGCCTATCATGGATGTATTGAAGTCATACTACCTAGGGTGTTGGAAAGGTGACCTGTCTCACAGCACTGCAGTTTTCACACAGAGGAAAACTGAAACTGAGCAGAAAACATGAGTGCTGTCAAGTGGCTACATGAAGTGGGAATTGAGGCTATTGGATTTGTGGCTGCTCGTCTTGCAGGGTGTAACTGGCAACTAGCTGCTTTTCGTGAAGAACTTGGTAACAGCAAACTGCTCTGCCCTCTTCCTTGAGTGGCTGGGAGGGTTGGCTCTAACACCTGGGCATTTCAGGACTGCCTTGTCCAGCCTCTCTCCCTAAACCCGTGGGTGGACATGCTGAAAGAATGGCTGTTTTCCATGCAAAAAGTGATCTGCGTTTATTCCGCACTTCAGTCTGGATGAAGATGCTTAAGGCATTACTGTTCTAAAGTAAGACCAGGACAGCCTGGAGGAAAGTCATTTTAGAAGATTTGCCCTGCAAAAGTGATGAGTGGATGAATACTGGATTGTTTTGTTTTGGTTTTGCTTTTAATTCTGTTTCTGGGTGCTTGCTTGCGAGCTATGAATGTGCATATGGCTGCATGTTCTTAACATTCACCAGATCTTATGGCTCAGTGCCGCTGGGCTGCAGGATAATGAACTCACCTGCGTTAGCCAGTTTTTGGAAGTCACTTTCTGCTCCTGTGACTTGAGCAAAGTGCCTTTCACTCTTGTCATCTACTTAAAAAGCACTTTGACTCTGCAGTGGCATGGGCTTAGATAACTGGTGATGTAGGACACCAGTCGTCTCAGCGAAACCATTCCCCAGCCCTGCTGTGTCATGAGCCAGGTTTCAGTAACTGCAGGATCATGGATGTAAGAATGAAGTGACCCAAGGAGATGCGAGTCCCCACCCTGCTAGTGCGCTGCTTTCTGCTCTTCAGGCTCAGTGTTGGGTGCTCAGCTGGTTGTTAGCAATGGGTGAGGAAGGGTGCTTGCATTTGAGCTCCTACCCGTCAGGGTGCTGGCATCCTTTTCCTGGCTTGGGTCATCTTTCTTGTCTCTTACCTGCCAACGTGCCTGCTCGTACGTTTGTATATGTGTATACACGCGTGTATACATACACAGGCATGCACAGAGACCTATTTACACCACACAAACCCACACATGCTCATTTGTTGATACAAAAGGGACCTTTCCCTTGGGCTTGTGGAAGCTGATGGGAGGTTGGGATTCAAGCCTGGCTGTTCCCTCCCAGTTGGCACCTGGGTAAGAAAGGGAGAGAGTCAGGCCGTTTAAGGTGAGAGAGTTTCACTGTTTTCCCTGCAGATGAGGTGGTAACACCATTTCGTCAGTGTCTGCACTCCTGTTGCTTTGAGGTAGGGCTTTAGGAGTCCTTTAACTGCTGGATCCAGGCTCCCAACTCTGACGTTTTACCACGCCTGGCAGGTCCATCTGTGTAGGCTTTGGCAGGGTTATGTCCCAGCAGAGAGAAGACAGAGGTGCAGTTTGACTGAATCAGTCTCGCTGGCAACATCATATAGCAGTTGCTTGGCTGTGTGCTGCTAGTGAAGGTAAGGGGGGCTGATTAAAAAATAGAAGCTATGAAATAACTTAACCACAGAGAAAAGCGAACAGGTTATTTCATGTATGACTGTGTATTGAATTCAAGCCAGGAAACCATATAGGATTGGAAAGCCGTAGTTTCACACTCTTGAGTTCTGGTGCACAGTCCAAAGTGCAGCCGCAGCAGGACTTACAGCAGGGCAAGCGTTACTTGCTCGGAAAAGGCTTGCTGTTGGTTACAGAGAGGATGCCTATGCCTGAGGCTGGACATGGTGTTTAAATATCTTGCAGCATCTAGGCCTGAGGGAATTACATTGTCAGCTCCAAAACCTGCGATTTTGCAATTTGTATTTAGGTCAAAAGACCCATGAGAAACACACACGTCAGGGGAAAAAAAGAGAAGTTGAGAGCACCTATAGGTGTTCTGTCATCTAGGTAGCAGTCTCTCAGGATTACAGTGCAACACAAAATAGCTCTGTTAATGCTATGAAGAGAGCAACTCCCACTCTAGTACTCTGCATTTAGTCCTAGTGGTTGTAAACAATTGTTCTTTATTTTTCCACAGACCTTATTTTGAACTCAAGGCAAAGTACTATGTCCAGCTCGAGGTACGTATGTAGTTCAGATCCACCTGAGACTGCTTACTGCTTGTGGTAAATATTGAACTTACATGCAAAGTGCTGTGAGAATAACTGTGTTGCATTTCTGTACAAAACCAGTTCCATTCCAAACCTCTTATCTTGAGCAATTTGCTAAGTACGTTTTAAAGATAAAAGACCAGGAGGCTTTGTTTCCTCGTGTGCAGTATAAGTGCTCCAACTCCCTGTTTGAACCCTGCTGCTCATTTTCAGAACTGAACAAGTGCTGTCGGACTATTTTTGCTCCTTGTAGTCTGAAGTCTCTGGATGTTTTTTTGCCCTGTGTTTTATGCATCAGGCTGCTCTTAGTATTCAAACATCACTCGGATGTGAATTTCAGGTTTTGGAAGAAGTGGGATGTCAAGCCCATGGCCTGGGCCGTGTAGCTGGATAGGCTGCCAGGGCTTTTTTGGCACCTCTACACCGCGCTGTGTGCGGTGCGGTGATGTCTATCCAGTGCTTTGGCACAGCAGGGCATGGTGGCCCCGGGCTGGACACAGCAGTTGTGCATGGGATGATGATCTCTGCTATTACAGCACTTAGTCGCGGCGCTGCCGGAGATGGGAGAGCAAAGCAGTGCTGAAAACTCAATTACAAGAATCAGCGTGGATTTTCCTGTACAGTTTTTTTCTATCTGAGTCACTTGCTGCACGTGGCCTCTGCCCAGTTACCAGAGCAAGCTTGTGGAGGAATGAAATTGGGAGCCCGGTACCTCCGTGGCTGGGCGTTGGAGGTGGGGGATGCGCACAGGGGCTGTGGAGCGCGTTGCCTTGCACCGTCGGCCGCGGGGGTGCAGGACGGCTCCAGGGGGTGCCAGCTCGGCAGGGCCCGTCAGGTGGATGCGTCGTGGGGAACTGCGTGCTGTGGGTCCATGTTGTTCGTAGTGAAAACACATCTAATACCTGTCTTCCTTGTCAGCAACTGAAGAAAACAGTAGATGACCTGCAGGCAAAACTCTCCCTGGCAAAGGGAGAGTATAAGACTGCCTTGAAAAACCTGGAGATGATCTCGGATGAGATTCATGAGAGGAGACGGTCCACTGCCATGGGGCCCCGAGGATGTGGTGTGGGTGCCGAAGGGAGCAATACCTCTGTGGAAGACCTGTCAGCAAGTAAACCAGAGTCGGACACCGTCTCAAGTGAGTACAGAGCACTCCTGTGCCTGGCAATATCCCATGGGCATCATAAGAAATGTTGAGATGAAGACTGCTCTGCATATTCTGCAGCTTGAAATTAGATGGTTGTTGTACTGGTTGTTAACTTTCTAGTTATTGAAGGAGTTTATTGTAGTCTTCAGTAGGCAGTTTTCCAGGGGAAGGGGTATGAGCTGAAGTGCATCAGCTGTTCCCTGTTCTTTGTACAGTGCTGTATGAAAGGAACAAAATGAACGCATTTCAAAGCATGCTCCTAATTTTTAAGCCAGCGATGCTGTTGTTGGTGACGTGGCTGGGGTGGTCGAGGGCTGGTACTGGTTTGGAAATAAGCCTTCTGGATCAAGCCTGGTACTTGCAGCGCTGGACCTGTGGCTGAGGGACAAACGCTGTGGCTGCAGTGGTATGGAGAGGTGTGACACTCGCACAGGAGAGCTGTAAGGATAGGTCATTTGCAGTGTAGAATCTCTTGCCAATATGTGATTTCCGTAGAGCACGTGCCCTTTAAATAAGGGCAGTGAAGAAGCAGCGCTATGCTGATGCAGTGTACCGGGGCTCTGGTACAACAGATGTTTTCCTTGGGTGACAGCAGCAACTGAGCAAGCTGCAAGCCTGGATAACGTGTGCTTTTTGGTGGCATGTGGGGAGCTTGGGTTGCAATGACGGGAACAGCCCGTGGTATTTGTGTGTTTGCTTTTGTCCTGGCTCTGGGTGAAAGTGGATAGACTGAAATTGCATGTGGCCCCACTTTTTCCTCCCTCCTGGACACTTCCTCCCCTTTCTTGATGCAGAAAGTCTTTTTTGTTGCCCAGTCCCACACATCCCAGTTCAATTTGTGTTTCAGCTCCATTTCTGCAGGGAAAAGTCTAGGTCAGGAGTTCATAATTTCATGACCCCGGTGCCCGAAACGTGCAGTGCCTTGTCGATACTGGTGCATACCAGCGCCGAGGCCGTGCATGTCTGTGGAGCAGCCCAGCTGTGCCATGGGCATGGGCTGGCTTCAGTCCACTGCAGCTGCAGGAGCTTCCACATGGTGTGCTAGAGCCCCCTCACCAAATACTGTGGAGCTGGGACCTACTTGTCACAGCAAGTGAGTGTGGTGTCTGGGCCAACTGGCATGACGTGGTTTCAGTATGGCTTTTGATTCCCTGAAGTCCCTAGGTTGTGTCCCTGTGAGTTAGGTGGGGATTGGCTCTCTGGATGCCCACGGGTCCTCCCTCCTCACGCAGAAGGCGTAACAGAGTTGATGGTTTCCTTGTGCTGAAGAAGATCGGTGGTCTGGGATGTCAGGGCGGAAAGAGCCAGGAAGGCTAATTTGGAGCAGCCAGTTGTCAGCCCTCCTGGCCGCTGCTGAGGCTGCAGGCAAGGACTGGCAGCGTGGGCCCGTCCCGCTCTTTGAATTGTAGTGTGACACAGGTGGAAGGACTCCAGGTTGTGTCTAGTGCCAGCGCAGAACTGGGTTACGGCAGCAGTAACCAAAATAGCCACGAAAGGTTAAGCTCTCATGTTGCAACCTGAAGTTTACACCAAGGCCCTTTTTTTATCTCGGTTTCTGTCTGCTGGAATTAAATAAAACATCATCAGCAAGTTTTTTGGCCCTAGCAGATGCTCCTGTGTGTTACGGTAAGCTCAGATGGTAATAAATAAGCTACAGTTAAAGTTGTGCTTGCTGTAGACTAGCTGGTGTCAGTGCTTCTTGCCAAGTAGAGGGCTCCTGTAATGGGAAACATCTCTTTTACCCTACCTTTTTTGCTTTCACCTCCTACAAAGCTATCTGTATTGCTTCCTACATATCGATAAAACACAGCAAGTGAAAAGAAAGGCCACTTTGCAGTCTTGGATTTGACATCTAAAAGCGAAACAACAAAATCCAAACCACAGCAAACTGTCTCTGAGCACGAAACGCCCTGGAGGGGGCTCGGGAGGGTGGATTACGCTGGTTATCAGTTGTGTGTTTTTGAAGCCCCTTTTGGTCAGTTCTGCGATGTGTAAATACAGTCCTGCAGTCTGAAAATGCCGCAGAAAGAGGCTGAACATCTCTGAAATAACCGTGATGGTAGCTGCCTCCATTTGCACCCTTCGTGTCCGAGTGGTGCACATGAGCCCCAGGCTGCCGGGATAACAGGAGAACTACTTTGAAACTTTTCCTTTGAGCCATTTCGTTAGCGCTGCTGCTTTGCTCCTGCTGTTCTCTCAAGTTGGTTCTGAGCCTCTCTGACAACAGCAGGAATCGTGAGGAGGCGTAACTGAAAATAACCTCAGGTCATCGTAAATGTCTTGCTGTTTGTGGGACTTCTTCAGACCGGTGTGATTCCAGCACACGTTTTGGTTGTGCAGAGGCTGATGCACATAAGAAATCTTCTGATCCCAGTGGGACTACTCGAGTGCAGAAAGTCTTTGGTTCACAGGTCCCCATCCTGCAGTGAGCCAAGACTGAAAAATGTTGATTTTTAGCAAAATCTACAAACTTTATCAAGTACAAAGTGGAACTTTCGTTAATGAATTCCTCTTCCTGTTGCTAGCAGCTTAATCTAGCCAGACAGTTTGGAGTTGGTTTGCTTTAATTAGAATTCAGATAGGAGCAAACATGAGCAGGGAGAAGGATACATGTTAGTGGGACTTTTTAAAATTTGTTGTTGTGTAGCGATCCATCCAAAAAGAAATCATAGTTCATGTTGGATTTTAACTGCAAAAGTGGGAAGATAAGGCAGAAGCAGCCTGCCCCTAGAGCTAGGTCTGCCTCCTAATTAGCATCTTAAATAATCACAAGTCTCTGTTGGTATCAAGATGCTGCCGGCTGAGGCGGGCACAGCGGAGTAGGCCCTGGGCTAAGCTACGTGCAGGAGACGGGAAGCAAACAAGGCCAGCTGGGCAGGGGGCGGTAGGGAACAGTAAAAATCCAAGAGCATCTTAGCATAAGGACCAGCAGCAAGTGTTGATGTGGTCTTGCAGGGCATTTCTGGCAGGCGTGCTGTTCCTCAAAGCTCCTCTCTGGAAGCGGGGCTGAGTCAGGCCTTCGTGACCACGTATGAAATGCTGGGTA
Organism: Chauna torquata; assembly: GCA_013399475.1. Classification (NCBI taxonomy): domain Eukaryota; kingdom Metazoa; phylum Chordata; class Aves; order Anseriformes; family Anhimidae; genus Chauna; species Chauna torquata. The sequence continues at coordinate 617,795 of VXAL01011842.1, forward strand.
AGGCTTTGCAAAGGGGGCAGATGATGAGAAAACGCAGCCTATGGGTTAGCAGCATGTGTATGTACAGAAGGCGCAAAACTGAGAAACTGCAGTTGCCCAAAAAGGTGCTGAAGGGGATAGGTTTGCTAATGGGAGTGCTTCTTTCAACATTGCAGTGGCTTCCGAAGTGTTCGAGGATGACAACGGCAGCAGCTTTGTATCTGAAGAAGATTCAGAAACTCAGTCGGTGTCCAGCTTCAGCTCTGGTCCTACAAGCCCCTGTGAGGTGCCCGTTCAGTTTCCTCCCGCAACGCGACCTGGAAGCCTGGATCTGCCCAGCCCTGTATCCCTCTCTGAGTTTGGGATGATCTTTCCTGTCCTCGGCCCCCGAAGTGAATGCAGTGGGGCGTCATCCCCTGAATGTGAAGCTGAAAGAGGTACGCACAGCTGGATACGCCCAGGGCCAATGCTTTTCAGCTTTATAAAGGGAGCAGGAAAACCCTCTCAGCTCCCCTAGGCGTATCGCGTGCTCACTGAGCTCTGACCCGCTGGCCGCTTCCCTGGGGAAGGCCATTCTTGAAGGCCCTGCATCCCACAGTTAACGATGACATCTAAAATGCTTTAACTATTCTTCTGCTGGCTGCACAGGTTCTCCAGTTTTGTCTCAGTGCAGCAGTGGGGTTTGAGGTTCATCAGAAAGCAGTGATCAGTGGGATTCTGATGGTACACTTATTTTAAGGAAATCAGAGTTTAATTACTGTCCTGCTTGCTGAAGTTCCTGCTTTCCAGAGAAAAAAAGAAATAAGGTGCCAAAAGGAACCTCTTGCAGGCTCTGCAAGCCCTTGCTGACAAATTCAGACTAGAGGATTACTGCTGCTCTTGTGTACTCCAAGTCTGTTTACACTGTAATTTACTGATGCAGTGCACAGCAGGAGCACGGCTTGGAAGCCAACTTGGGTTTTGTTAAAGCATCTTGCTCCTGCTCCTATGTTTTTGTGCACTTTGGCAAAGGAGACTGCAGAGGGACCCGCTTGAACCTTAAGTTGCGGAATGAAATCTGGGTTTAACATCTAGTTTAATCCTTTCTTTGCAGGGGATAGGGCAGAAGGGGCTGAGAACAAGACAAGCGACAGAGTGAACAAGAATAGGAGCAGCAACAGGAGCAGCTCCACTGAGGGGCTGGCTTTGGATAACCGAATGAAGCAGCTGTCCCTTCAGTGCATGAAAATCAAAGAGGGAATATGCGCAGGCAGAAAAGCTGCCCAGATTGGCTGAGTCCTCCTTGTGCCCTGTCCTGATTAATGGGAGTATAAATATTTATACATGAACTTCTAAGTGTTTGAAGAACATTGTGCCAATAATATATGCCAAATCTTAAGCGTTTACTCTAAGAATTTAAAACTGCACTAAGAAGTCTAATTGATGTTGAGGGCTGATGTTTTTATTCAGTAAATCCTTTGTAGGCCAGACAAGTTATCAAATGGTAAGCTGTGCTCAAATTTCACAGACTTTGTAAATTGTTTTGTAGCAGCCTGGCTGAAGCAATAACTAGTAATGTTCCTGTGTAAATTCATGCCAGTAGGGGGGTCTGAAATTCAAGCCAGACATTTGCAGAGAGCAGTTTGGCTTCAGTTTTGTAGAATGAAATGCTCTTTAGATACAGTGGATCTCTTGAGTATAAGTGGCACATTCTTTAAACATCTGTATTTGTCTGTATTATGCTGAAACTGTAGAAATATTTTGTGTACAGGAAAGCTGCATGTGTGGGTCTAAAAGCCTTCACTCTTCCCTTGGTGCTCAAGAAAGGATAAAGATTAGTCATGCCTATAAAAACTGGCGTAAGAGACGGGAACAGGATGGTAACGCTCAGCAGTGATAGGCCCTTTCTAGCCACCTTCCTGAGTCTGGCTTGGACTCTTAAGGGTGATTCCAGTGACCAAAAGAGTTGATTGGCCCCTTGCCCTTCCCCTCCCCTAAGAAGTAAAGTATTATTTTCAGCACTTTAAGTGTTATTGCCCGAAAATGGGAGTGATAGATGTTTTTGGGACAGTTATGATAAGGGGTTCACCCTTAAAATATGCATGAAGAAAAAGACTTGCCAGTGTAGATTGACAGTGTGTTCTTAAATTTCTCCGTAGGTGGTACTGTGTGGGGTTTGATAACTGTTAAAGGGACTTGAGGTTTTAGTATGCCCTAGAGAAAGTGTTAAATAAAACTAGAAAGGGCATGGGCATGTTTTGCCAGCAGCTGTTAGGCAGTAGTAGTGTCTGGTAATTATGCTAATAAGTGGTAGTAAAAATCCTAGGACTCTTCAGTTTTGGTGGCTAAGCATTTCTGAAAGCACCATTTTATCTAAAATGTCAGTTTATATTGTTAATTTGATGGGAATTTTAGTATTGCCCAAAGTATTTTCTATTCTATGTTTTTGCAGTCCTGTTGTATTTTGTCCTTGCCACAGCTTGTGTATCTATTCTCAAAGTTAATGTAAAATTCTTCACACTACAGTAAACATTTTTGTTTTCCATATTTCGAGTCTGTGCAAACTAAGTGTATCTCAAGTGCTAAGAACCGAATCTTCTCCCACAGCAAGTTTAGTCTTTAAATGCCCACTTCCAGTTGAAGATCGCAGCTGCGTGTCGCTCACTTTGGTATTTAGAATCCTTCACAGCACGTGGATAGGCGTTACCTCCTGCCAGCTTTCTGAATCCTTGTATCCATGATTCACTTTGTATTCTGAATTGTGTGAGACCGGAGATGTAGTCAAGTTTTCAGAAGTCTTAGTATACAGAAAAGAGGAAGGTATTCTGTGTTATACAACAAACACTTCTGCATTTAATACTGCTAACATTTGCTATAAGGACATGCAGAACTAGAGGTAAAGTAACACGTTTCCATAAAAATTAGATTATTTACAGTGTAGCTGTTGAAGTATAATAGCTTTGAATATATGCATTCACATGCTCCAAAGACCTGAAGGCTGAACTCTTCCATTGGCACCATTTCCCAGCCCAATATGTGCTTAGGAAAAAGAAGTCTGTGGTTCCAGCTTCTGATGTTCCCCTTACTTGGGGAAAAGCTGGGACTGACGGTATTAAAAATGAGATGAAAAAAGCAGTACCACAGTATCACATTGTATTAAAAGTTTTTACTTTCATAACTAAGCTATTGTCTGTGTTGCATACAGTTAGAGAAATCAGCGGAGGAACTTGAGGCTGAATATTTTTGTAGACCTGTCGGTCAACCTCTATTACTCTTTCCTGTATTTTTTTTTTTTTAAACATCTTGCTATCAAATTTCCTCTCAGTGCCAGTTCTGACTGGAAACCCAAAGACCGTGCACTTGTGTAATGAATAATTTTATCTTCAGCAGGATACAAGAGTGTTGTGTGTGCTGCCTTGCATATGTCATGATTGGGTTTGGCTCCCAGCAGATTAAAACCATTCATCAGGAAGCACTGAAGGGTGTGGAACCCAACGTACCCTTACTGTTACACCATGCTTCTTCAGGATTTGTTCAAACATCTTGCTACAGCCTTCTTCCTATGGCAACCCCAGTGCTTGGAAGGTAAATCACACTTGAAATGTGCAAGCAAAAGGCACAACTGCATGTCTAATAAATTAATGGAAAACTCATTTTATTTTAAATTCCATAAAAGCTATAATTATAAATATGACAAACTTAAATGAACATACATCACTATGGAGTACAGGCAAGTCAACAAGCTTTCTCTGGTTACTTTTTGTTGGAATTCTTTATGTATTCTGAAGCATAACATGATGGTAGCTGCTCTCGTGTATAAAAATAAGCCTCTGGTGTATCAAAGTGTATGTGATCAGTGATAATGTATAAAGCAAATGTTAATCTAGGAATTCTACTACTCTTTGGTATTATCACAATTTAAATTTCCTTTTTTGACTAAGTGATGAAAACTGCTATACATATACAAACATAATTCTAAGCTGGTTCTAATCATTCTTCATTCTAATCGTAATTCTAATCATAATTCTGGTTGTTCAAACACTTTATAGTTCATATGGTCAAGTGCATAAAATTTACTGTACAAAATAGTTGCATGAAACTTGCATCAGAAAAGTAGGACTGAATCTCAGACTCATGGAGCAAATGAGACAAACTGTTGATACCATTCATCCATATACAAGCTCTTGGAAAGTCTTTGAGAACTGATGGATTAGATTAACAAAG
>VXAL01011842.1:622129-646475 GCA_013399475.1 Chauna torquata
TATCTCAAGTGCTAAGAACCGAATCTTCTCCCACAGCAAGTTTAGTCTTTAAATGCCCACTTCCAGTTGAAGATCGCAGCTGCGTGTCGCTCACTTTGGTATTTAGAATCCTTCACAGCACGTGGATAGGCGTTACCTCCTGCCAGCTTTCTGAATCCTTGTATCCATGATTCACTTTGTATTCTGAATTGTGTGAGACCGGAGATGTAGTCAAGTTTTCAGAAGTCTTAGTATACAGAAAAGAGGAAGGTATTCTGTGTTATACAACAAACACTTCTGCATTTAATACTGCTAACATTTGCTATAAGGACATGCAGAACTAGAGGTAATTTTCCATAAAAATTAGATTCAACACAGTGTAGCTGTTGAAGTATAATAGCTTTGAATATATGCATTCACATGCTCCAAAGACCTGAAGGCTGAACTCTTCCATTGGCACCATTTCCCAGCCCAATATGTGCTTAGGAAAAAGAAGTCTGTGGTTCCAGCTTCTGATGTTCCCCTTACTTGGGGAAAAGCTGGGACTGACGGTATTAAAAATGAGATGAAAAAAGCAGTACCACAGTATCACATTGTATTAAAAGTTTTTACTTTCATAACTAAGCTATTGTCTGTGTTGCATACAGTTAGAGAAATCAGCGGAGGAACTTGAGGCTGAATATTTTTGTAGACCTGTCGGTCAACCTCTATTACTCTTTCCTGTATTTTTTTTTTTTTAAACATCTTGCTATCAAATTTCCTCTCAGTGCCAGTTCTGACTGGAAACCCAAAGACCGTGCACTTGTGTAATGAATAATTTTATCTTCAGCAGGATACAAGAGTGTTGTGTGTGCTGCCTTGCATATGTCATGATTGGGTTTGGCTCCCAGCAGATTAAAACCATTCATCAGGAAGCACTGAAGGGTGTGGAACCCAACGTACCCTTACTGTTACACCATGCTTCTTCAGGATTTGTTCAAACATCTTGCTACAGCCTTCTTCCTATGGCAACCCCAGTGCTTGGAAGGTAAATCACACTTGAAATGTGCAAGCAAAAGGCACAACTGCATGTCTAATAAATTAATGGAAAACTCATTTTATTTTAAATTCCATAAAAGCTATAATTATAAATATGACAAACTTAAATGAACATACATCACTATGGAGTACAGGCAAGTCAACAAGCTTTCTCTGGTTACTTTTTGTTGGAATTCTTTATGTATTCTGAAGCATAACATGATGATAGCTGCTCTCGTGTATAAAAATAAGCCTCTGGTGTATCAAAGTGTATGTGATCAGTGATAATGTATAAAGCAAATGTTAATCTAGGAATTCTACTACTCTTTGGTATTATCACACAATTTAAATTTCCTTTTTTGACTAAGTGATGAAAACTGCTATACATATACAAACATAATTCTAAGCTGGTTCTAATCATTCTTCATTCTAATCGTAATTCTAATCATAATTCTGGTTGTTCAAACACTTTATAGTTCATATGGTCAAGTGCATAAAATTTACTGTACAAAATAGTTGCATGAAACTTGCATCAGAAAAGTAGGACTGAATCTCAGACTCATGGAGCAAATGAGACAAACTGTTGATACCATTCATCCATCTACAAGCTCTTGGAAAGTCTTTGAGAACTGATGGATTAGATTAACAAAGGACTAACCCCATTCCTTCCTAACAAAACAAACAGAGGTGTGTGTCTGGGGGGGTGTCTTACCCTGAGCTATAAACAGCAGCATATGGCATTGTGTATGGAGCTCTAAGGTAGGATTTAAAAAAAAAAAAAAAGAAAGTGTGTAAGCAAGGAGATTGTCAAACTTTTGAAAAGCAGTACTCCAGTTATCCCTCAGCACCAATGACAGAATTAAAAATTAAAAATCATTTCTTCATAGTAGCTTTCCCTTAGTGAATCAAAGTGTAAATCCTCTTAAATCCTCTTACAACAGGCTTCCATTGTAATTTAGCTGCCTTGTTCTGCAGCTTAGACAGAATGTGACAACTTAAGAATACAGTATGTTTGCTGGTAAATTTTGTGAGGCTTTCTATTTTAATGTTGAAAAGCTTTAATTGAATGTTTACAGGCAGAGAAGACTTAAGGGTCAAGAGTTGCACAATCGTCTAACTTGAAGTAAAGTAACCTGACCAATGTACCCTTGTTGTAAGCTCTTGTGCAGCTATTTCAATTTTTCCATACTTGACTCAGAATCTAGTATTTATTATCTTCTATCATTACAGATCATAATCCTAACTGGTGTAAGGGAAAGAAAAGCTTAGCACACGTACTGGTCTGAGGCTGCGCTATAATTTAAGGAACAGTTCACCCTCCAACCATTTTTCCAGATATGTGGGGAAAAATATAAGTATGTATTTAACAGAAAATATCAAAAGAAATCATAAGTAACTATGAGAACAATTTTTCTAAGAAAAAAGGGTAAAAAAAAATTACTGTAAAAGTAATTTGCCACAACCAGAAACAGCAGAGACTAGAAGTTACAAGAATACCTTGTATTTCTTTTGAAATACTCCACCTGAATGTTCTGTCCTATATGTGAAAGGAAACGTACAGTGATGGTATTCTACTAACTGCAGGTACAGTATTTGAGAAGGACTTGTGTTAAAAAGGACGGTGATGCTGAACTTAAATCCTGTGTACTTACAGGCGTGAGCCCAATCCACTGACTGCTGTGTATGTAAGAAGTGTTATTGTATCCTGGTGGAGACAGCCTTTGTCTAGCATGAAAAAAGGGAGTATGTTCCTTGCTTTCGCTTTAGTACAGTATGGAAGCTGAGCCTTATATGCTTGTTTGTTTCATCCAACGTAAGCTTTGGCAATAGCTTGTGCTCAGAGAAAAAAAAATGGAGGAAAAAAGAAAACCTTCCTGCAGAGCAGAAACCAACTACAGAAGAAGAGCAGCAGATTTTACTCTAGGCAAGTCTGCCAGCTTTCAGAACTAAGTTCTTGCGCATCCTCTGCTGTTTAAGATCAAGCTGGCAGTTCTGGCATCTGCCTTTTTTACTGTCAAGAATATACTCAGTTTAGAGTTCATACTTACCTCTAACTTCATAGGTGATAAAATACATGCAAGACTGCTGCTCTAGTTTAGCCTGAGATAAAAACTTTACATTTTCCCTATAAATTTGGGTTAAGTTAATGAAACTTTAATTTTGTAGGGAGGAAGCAGTCCTTGGCACAACTGCCTACTCCCAATAGCCAAGGATAACCACAAAAAAACTTTGTTCTTTTTTGCTCAGCTTGTGCCCATACTGTTCTCTATGTTGATTTATTGCAGTAGTCATCAGAAACTTCCTGCAAAAGAAGGTAAGTAACACTATGACAAACTTCTCACAAAGCCCAGATGGTCTCTGAGAGAACTGCTGTCAGAAAAGGCATGTGTTTTCAGCGTCTTTTGAAAGCTAGACATTTGCTAAGCAGCTGTCCAGTGAAGGAGATGAAAAAGAGGATCTTGTACCTTCTGAAAAGGGCAAATAGCAAACTTTTAGGGAAGTAATTTTAGCCCACAGATATTTCTCGTTCTCCTGTAGCACGTGCTTAGTTTCCTAATGAACAAATGGTACCTGTGCTCTAAAAATAAGATTTAAATGATACCTTTTTGCTTGAAAGATTGCTAGAAAAGCCTGAATGGCAAAGAACTTCCTATGGCTGTTTTAAAAGCACCCTCTCCCCCAGCTGTCACATACAGTTTCATCTGTCATTTGTAAAAACAAACAAAAAGGCATTTTAAGATTAGTCAGTCTTTAAATTAAAAAGAAAGACTCAGTTACCTCTAATCCTCCTCAGATATGTGGGGGGGTGTATATCTATCTATCTATCCTAAAGAGTAGAGAGAGCACATATAATCAGCTTCTAATTTTTTTTTTTCCCCTGGAATAACCCCACTTCCACTATTTTCTTAAGAACCTTAACCCTATTTCTATTGATGCCCCTGGCTATGTGCTACCTTTATTCATCAGTTTCAATTTAAAAGAAAAAGGTGCTTTTTAAAAGAGAAGTCTTGTGCAGTAGGAGCAGCAAGCACATTTCTTGTAGCTGTAGTTTATGAGGGAAGGAGGTTTAAATGACCCTTCCCGTACAGGCCAAGTACTTACAAAAATAACAAGAATAAAATGTTTCTTTGCTAGGATGCTGATGGTGGGCAGTTCACTCCCTTCTAGCACCAGCAAATCAGACTACTTCTGTAGATACAGAGAATCTTCCAGCACACCTTTGGATGAAAGCCTTTCACACCTGCAAAGTGAATGGCATGCTATACTGTCTGTACACTACTGCTGGTTAACTTCCTGATGTTAGTGCTGATCTTGATCAGGCTCGGTTTTGCAGCTAGTTGGAAGAAAGCCATACAGTACATTGTACTATAATATGTATTGTAATACCGATACAGAATAACAGCTCTTAAAGTACATGTAATATGGGTGAATCCATTGCTTTTCTTTTAGAAGTAGCTAAAGCTGGAATCTTCCTTATACTTTACTCCTATATACATACTCTAGATAAGCTGAACATGTTAGTGGCAGTCTGGAATACATGCTCAGCAGTAGTAAATTTACATTTAAGTGTGAGAACTACTTCAGTACTGAAAACATTCAAGACAGGAGTACAAATGGCATTTACTACATATTTGGTCCTGAGACTGAATAAGCAGAATACACAAGAATTTTTTTTTTCCTTATGTGTTTACTTTTAAGAATAAAATCTTAAACCCATAGATCCTGTATTTTGGGAGAAGAGAATTTCAGTGTTAGTTTTTCTCTTAACTCACTAGATTTTGATTTGAAATGTGGAAAAACTGCAGCAAAGTATGTTCTGCCAGTTCATTTGAATAAGCATTTTAGCCTGTTCACAAGTCTGCTGAACAGCGCTCACTCTAATACCATAGCAGCAAAAACCACAGCTGTCTACCACCATTAATTGGCAAATTGGTGACTCCATGCTTTGGCTATAACTTAGAATGCAGTTTTGTTTTATGCATATGTGTAATGAGTTATTCACCTGTTCTCAGACTGTAGGACAGATCAAACCTACTTCCTTAAACAGTAATGCACAAGTCTGTCTCCTTACTGAAGCTGTGATACCTTAAGAGGAGTAACACTGTTAAAATCTAAGAAAAAAGGACCCTCTTGTTGAGGCAGGAATGTGGTGGGGATAATGTTGTAAACTCCAGCAAATATGTTCTCCACTTCCAAGTAGCAAAATCCACACCTATGATAAAAGAAATGATCTGTTATAACTAAGATCTGAAATGTTTCAGACTGCTAAGATTTCACTGAATGAACTATTTTACCTGTAGTCACCACTGCTCTTTTTCTGAAAGCCACAGGAACCAGGATCTCCTACTGTTGAGACTGTGACAAGTTCAAAACCAACACTGTATTGCCTGCAAGTAAAGTGACAGACTGTACTTCAGTCATTTGGTCATCAGGACTACTGTGAGGAGAGCAGATTTTTAAGAACTATACAGTATAGCTGGAACACATCTAAAAGCTTTGTCACGTTTGTGACAGAACTGCAAGTGAAACTTGCACATAAAGTAACATGAACATATAATTTGGAGAAAGACATTTCAGTTTCAGAACTGTGCTCTGTGGAAAATTACTGCTAGTTTTCTGCCTCTGCACCAAAACAGACTTGTTAAACTTGTGGTGACATACTCATGTGCTGAGTGGCACATATACTAGGCTGTGATCTGATTGCTGTCAGAGGAATGTGAATGTTGGTGATCTCAGCAGAACTTCTCATATTGCATTACAACTTGGGACAATTTGTCTACTACCTCTTAATACATGTAACAGGCACAACTGGCCCTGTCATTCAAACTACCCAAGTATGATCTACAAATGCAGAAAATGTATACAAAAAAAGAAATGCTTAATTAGTGGAGCAGCAGAGCCACACCTTCATGGAAGCACATTTGTACTCATTTCATGGGAGCTGTTCCTCAAAGAGAGAAGGATGGATAGAGATGTGCTGCCATTTTATAGCATGCGCTGTACAGCTTTGCAAAAAAAAAGCAAACGAACACTTGGCTGCATGCATGTCAAGAGATATGTTGCTATTTAGAAGCTCTGTATACTGGTATCTTGAGGGAGAAAATGAATTTTGGTAAAGGAATTCAACCTGCAAAACCTCAGTCGTAGGACTACCAGTTGTGAGAAAAGACCTTCTCTTACCCTTTTTTAGGTATTTTTAGGCATACTGACAGTATTTTGTGTGCAAATGGGGCTGTGAGGATTATAAGCCTTAAGCTACGTTTTAAGTTAAATCTGTTTTATATTCTGCTTTCTTGAATATCCCCTCCAAAACTCAGTCCTCCTGAGCCCTCTCCAGAGCTGGGATGTAGTAGTTGATACAGGTATAGTCTACCAGAGTAACAGCTGAGTGCCCATAAGTTTACAAATACTACTTGCTACTCCGGGGAGAAGCTTTCAGTGTGAAAGATACTCCACAGAGCACTGACATCCAATTCTTCCTCCTGATCTACTAGTCACAGAATAAATGCGCTTTCAGAGCTGAGACTACTGCACAGGCCATTATTTAAGAGCCTCTAAGTAAGTGTTTAGTATCCTGCATATTAGCTCCACTACAAAAGAGAAGGAATTGTGACCATCAGTTAATTTTAAGAGGAAAAAAGTCCTTTACACCCTCTTCCCTGCTCTGCAAGGCCTAGCTCTGCTCAGACCCCAAAACTAAAAGGAAAGAAGACTCCTGCTTTCCTTGTACATCAAGGATCTCCTCAGTAGCAAACATGCAGGTTTAAATCACTATTGATGGTGAAGTTAGAAACATAAATAATACTATTGATCTGAGCTGCCTCCCAATCTTGTCTTCTGGGAGCTTCCCACCCTCCCCTTGGAGGATACTGACAACACAGCATATAATACTCTCCCTGTGTTGGTACATGCTTACTCCACAAACCTTGGTCCACGTAGTTCGATTAGTAACGGCCCACTCTTGTCCAGCTGGAATTGATAAATGGGGTTATTTTTGTAGCTGTCTCTGAAGTTTCCACATCCTCCAGCACTGTGACCTTTCCACTGTCCATTAACCTAAAAATGGAAAGATACAGAAAATATTTTATATCCTGAGGATTTGGTTGCGTGTATAGATAAGCAGTACAAGCCTAGAAGCTCCTCTCACTTCAGATATCACTGATTGAAGGAACATCTGAATTTTTGAAGTGTAAGTAAGTGAAAGTCGGAATGTGTCAGTATTCAGAAAGTTTCATTACAGTCCTCCACCTACCTCCTTCAAAGCCTTAGACCCCCTTATAAATGTAGTATTTTTCAGCTTATATTTAGTAAGTACTGAGTGACTATTTCTGACTATGGGAAATTGTATCTAATGAAGAATCTATATTCCCATCTATCCTGTGACTACTGCAGGGTTTTTTGTTTGGTTTGGTTTGTGGAGNTTTTGAAATCAGTCCCTTTAGCACTGTCCCTTCACATCTATGCAGAACCAACATTACAGGGACAAGAAAGATATCCGTATGGACACGTTCCAAAAGGACAAAGAACTACAAGAGAAAGAATGCTGCTCAGACTTTGAGAAACAGGCCATCTGTTTGCAAGTTCCTCCTGCTAGTCATTAAAATGAAAGTTTAGACTTGTAAGACATGCCAGGCATTCACACGAATTTATAGCTGAGATACATTCCTTGTATGTTACTTCCCTCCCCTTTCCGTCAAATCAGCAGGGATCAAAATTTTTTCTTGTGATTTAGTTTCTCTACTCAGTGTCCAAAAATGTCAAACATGACAAGTTTGGAAGCAAGGGGGATTTCTTCATCCACCATGCAACTACTCAGGAACCTGGAATTGTTGTGTGTTGCTAGCTTTCCAGGCCTTTTCCACCTCCACTGCACTTTGCTCCAGGAATCCCACTACAGCTGGGCTAGTACCAGAGGTGACCACTCAACTTCAGTATAAGATATCTAACAGGACTTTCTTTTACTGGTAAACTGTGACTTAGTTAGCTGCCTGGTTTCAAATGTGATGACTACGCAAACAAACTACACTAAACAAACACTAAATAAGCATTAAAGAAAGGCAACTGGCTTTTGTATTTAATCACATAGACAGAACCTGCCTTTTATTTGAATGCTAGACACACATCTTCAAATAATTAACAGGAGGTTTCCACCTACTTAATTCTCTTTTGAAACATATTACAACATAAAACAGATGACCTGCCTCAAACAGGTGTGTCATCTTCAGTGTGTTTTTGACTTCTTAGATTCTCCCAAACAAAGCTCAGTTTTTAAGACCTAAAAGTGATAATGGTTTCTGGAACAATTGAGTATATTATTGTCACATTGTTCCCAGGAATCCCTCTAGCCACTTACCATTCTCCTGAACAGGCTAGATTCAAGGGTCTTTTCCAGAACTAATAGGTAGTATAAAGTACTGTCTGAACAAGAGCCTAGCTGCAAGCCAGTCTGTCACCTTGACTACACTAAGTAATGTAATCCTCAGCTTCAGGCATGAGCATCCTGGAAAATGGACTGTTCCACTGTGGGTCAAAATACCCCCATTTCTCTCTTCCTGAAGAAGTTACTGGCTGGAGAGAAGACTTCTGTCTACAGTAGGATTTCCCAGGGTATGTACAGTAGGTATAGAGATGAAAGTTAACAGCTGAAAATTTATTCTTTCTTGAGAATGAAATTGCTAATACGACATATAGCTGTGACAATAAACATCATCCTGTGAGCTCCTGGCTATATCTATACTTCTGCTGAATGTATAACTGTAGCTCGTGTTGACAGCTGAAATACTAACAGCAGCTGGCTCTAAAACTGCCTGGGCTTCTCCCTAATTTCAGTCAAGTTTTTTGCTCTTGCCCCCGCTGCTGTACTCTCAGGGAGCATTTCTACATGAAATGTACCATCCATATATTGCCTTATTCCTATATGGCAGTGTAAGTGCTTATCCCAGTGATTACAGACCTTTGAGATGTCTTAGCAAAATTTAAGACCAGTAATATATTCTGATATTGCCATCCTAAGTCCATTTGTCACAGTCTTGGTATTACTGCCTTTGCTTTGCCATTGCTGATTTTGCCCCATCATGCAAAGAATTTTTCAAGAAAACCATGCAATTCTCTCAAAGGAAAATGAGCAACATTCTTGCGGCAGGGTTTTTAACTCTACAGTAGTACTGGCACCATCTGATCTCTGCACAATAATTACATATTAGGTACAGGTTGTTACTCCAAAGGTCAGTCTACTCTACAAAGGTTTTATAGTATATCTGCAGCAGTACAGCTGTAACACACTCTACAATGAAGATGGACCTTCATGGACCAAACAGGATTCTTATGCTGATAAAAGTTAAGCTGCTATCCTTACAAAGTGGTGCAAAAAGAGTGAGCCAACTACCCAAGGCTTTTGTGTTGGTATGAATGATGCCTAAAGAGCAGCTAATTGTTTGGCAAGTTATATGCAATATAAGTACAGGATTGGTGTTGTGCTAGGTATACTTAGATAAAGTTTAGTTGACCTCGCTAAGAAGTTTGGTTTGTGAGAAGATAGCCTAAGCTGGCATTTTTGGGCATTAGTGTAAAAATATATTTAGAAACCTTGTACACCTCAAATATGGGAAAGCCAAAACAGAATTATTAGTCAGTGACCCATAAAAGAAGATATTTCTTTACCCGTTTGGAAATGGTGTAAGGTGTAGGAATCTTGGAAAAGGTGAACTTGCACAAGGAATACACCTGTGTTGTAAAAGCAGAAATTGGTCACACATTCATATGGCACTTTTCATATGAAATCATGACATATTAAAAAAGAAAAAGGAGAATTGCCTACACAGACTTTTTAGACACTTGTTCACTTTACATGCTTTAAAAATCACCACAAAGGAAATGCAGCTTTCGTACTTGGGCTCCAATGACTCCTTCCTTCTTACCCATCTCTTACCAGCAGGCATCTCAGGGGAAAAGGAAAAGTAGTGGCCGATTGCCAAAGCATGCGAGTCCTCCCTGTGTCCCCACCCCCCCATCTATATTGTATAGACACACTATATTGTCTTAAGTGCAGTGGAGAACATTATCAAGCACATCATCCAGTGGTTCTGCTCCATCATTCATAGCCTCCCTCACCAAAGTAACAATATTGACCCGGAAGTACACTTGTTCATCAAATTTACTAATGAAGGACATTTTACAGTATAATTGTTTACATTCATTATGAAACCAACAGTACATACCCTGATGGTGTAATGGATAGTGTTTTGTTTCTCATACTGGGACACTACTAAGGTAAACGTATGGGGCCCTGGAGAGGTCAGCTTTATCTTGGTCAGGTAATGAGGACTGTTGATCCGAATACCATCAATATATGGAGGAGGATCAGCTGAAAAAGAAAAGGATGAACACTTTTCTCGATCAAAAAAGTCTCCCAGCTTGGTAAACTTCTTAGCCATTTTATAATCTGCGAATTTTGCCTGGAAAGTTGGATTGTTGGTACTAAGGTTACCCTATAACCAGACTTGAGTGCTCTTGAAAGAAAGGAGCCTCAAGATTGGCTCATAAAAAGAACAGATAATCTTAAAAGCAACTATCATTTTCAGGAGACATGACAAGACAAATTCCGCATTTAAAAGTACAGCTTAAATCCTGTGACTTGCAAGAACCGCTATCTCCTACCAATGTCTCTATTCAAAGGAGACCTACTGCGATTATGTTTAAGTTTAAAGAAAAAGATAAGGAACGTTTGAGCACTCTATAAAAAGCTATGAGGAGTCTGTTAGAGACACTCCCTTCTCCATTGGCAGGACAGTTCCAGTTGATAAACAAAACTTTGCAATATCTTAGTGTCAAGAAGAAAAAAAAACAACAACAAAACCCAACACTATCTCCATCTCTCTCCCTTCCGTTTGGGATTATTACACATGCAGTTGCATCCCAGTAGCAATACAAATGCAGTATTTATTATAAACATCCCAAACATTTTCTTTTACAATTACACAAGGCAACTTGTTATTTGGTCTCTAATTGGTTATTTCCAGACTTCTTTTAATTTTAGTGAAGCAGGAACAAGTCTAGCCAATGACTTCAAAAGACCCGGGATCAGATGCTTTGTTTTCTTCCCCACAAAGCAACATGGGAGAGGGGAAAGGATTAATATAAAACAATGAGAAGCTTAGGAATGGGAAATCCCTGCCTCAGTGCCAAAGGATTAACCTGCTTTGTTCTGATCTCCTTTTAACAGATGGTAAAAATAATACTGCAGCTTGACAAATCTATTTCCACGGAAAAAGGTTGTAAATGAGTTTGAGCTTGTGAGATTAAAAGTTTATAAAGAGTTTGGGTAGCAAGACAAAACAGATGAATCATCCAGCTCTTGTTGATAGTCTTGCTAGAAGACTGTCTCTTTCAAGCACAACCAAACAGTTCCTCCACTGTACAAATGCATTTCATCTGCCCACTTGAGAATGTTTCCAGTATAACACACATGCAAAATAAGCACAGCTACAAGAACTAGCAACATCACAAGCATGTCTTGGGCAGTAAGGAGAAGCAAATCCTTTAACAAGATCAGTTCTGGCAAAAACCGATGACCTTACCAAACTTATTTGGTAAGGTCTCAGCAGATGTTTTCTGCATAAAGACAGCTTGGATTCTGAGCAAATTGGTTGGCAGAGTTCACTGAACAAGATCAGAGATGAACACCACAACCCTTATCAACCATTCCAATAGGAAAAAAAAAAAACAACCAAACAACAACAACAACACGAAGCACAAATTCCACTCTTTGCTCAGAAGAGCTTTAAAAGCTGCTCCCTAGTTAACTGTTGCTATTACCTGTTGTATGAGCACCTACCTGAATGCACTCCTAGTTCTAAAGTGGTTCCCTATCTGTAAAAGGGACAGACCAAATCCTGCCTGTCCTAGGATGAATCCTCACCGAATTCATTCAAGCAATTTTTTTTTTTTTTTTTTAAAAAAAACACCAAGACCTCTATCTTGACATAAAGAACAAATAAAAATATGATGTTATTAGTTCTACCTTAAGGTTGCTGTCCACCTATCCATTCAAACTGGGCATTAACTTTACTTCCCGTGTCTCAGATCTGCTATCTGCCTTGAAATAAAACACATATAGCTTTTTTGCAGCTACAAGAAAGCTCCAAAAATCAATCCCCTTCTTCCTAGGGTATGCAGAATCTGACCTATAATAACCAAGAGTAATGCTTTGATAAAATTTAACATCTAAATATTTTCTTCAACATTACATATCTGATACAGCTGAACACTTCAGCATATTTCAGGGTAAGTATCTCATGAGCTTACTTTAGGTACTTTGCTAAGCCACGCTCATAGAACAGTTAACATTGATTAATTTCATTTAGTAGAAGCTGTAAACCATTAAATCATTTCACAAATGTGGGAAATAATCCTGCTATCTGATAAACAGAAGCACTGTCGGTTCTCTGTAAGCATTAACTACTGCCACTGCAAAATGAACAGGTCAATAAAAAAATGCTGTGGCAAAATAAGTGTTAGCAGCACTATGGTAAACCTCTAAGAAGGGTTAAGTGCTTCTAATGCAGGCAGCTTGGTTTATTCCTTCAGCGTAGTCCATTGAAAGCAGTCAAACAGCTGAACGATTATTTCAAAAGACTGACCTCTTAGAATGAAACATCAGTTTTAAAAGAAACTGTCTCTCTCTTTCCTACAAAATCTGCTCTAAGTATTCATTTACTTCTAAGCATCATCTTTTTGACAATCATGGTATACTAACCTGGATAATAAACTTTTTTGCCATCAGTCTTGTATACGACCATTGTAATGAATTCCCGATTGTGTGCAAAGTCATCCTATAAAAAACACACATTAAGTAGAGTTATATATTTCTGTAGAATGTAACTAACATTTAATCTAAATCAAGTACACATTCTATCAACCCCTTTGATCACCACATGGTATGGTCTGATAGCTGTCTTTACTGAAATACCTGACTCAATTCTTTTAAAAATGTCTGAAATAAACTACCACTAATTTCACGGAAAAAAAAAGTTCAGGCCCTCAGGATTCAGAATTACTTCAGTACCTTTACAGTGGAATATAATCACCTCTCTCAATTTTTACTCTGGATCTATTTCAACAACCTTGTGTGCAGGTATCTGTACCTGCTGAATTTAAAATTTATACATATACACATGCACACATACTTGAACATGAAAATATAAACAGTAATATGCTAATAGCAGAGACAACTTTATAGAGGATTTACAGAAGATATTATAGAACTCGATCTAGAAAACATAAGGAAAGAACGCGGCACCTTATCTGTGATGTGTCTGCTAAGCAGAACCCATACTGCAGCACCACCTTGTGGACACTGGACCTCTAGTTTGTACTGAGGATTATTAGCCAGGCTGTAGGCATCCTTCACTGGACCTTGTTTTGCATCCCAAGTACTAGAAGCAACGCAGACACTTTGTTAGATCAGTTTTTTTTTTTAGATCAGTAAGATATAAGAGCTATCTATTAGCAGTAACAAAATTACCAAAGGCTAACTTTCTACTGGTATCTATAACTATTGTATTATGTAACTATTGTGTCAGAAGCATTACCTTTTATTTGTTTTATAAATGACTTTGCTACAACATAAGCATGGTAATCAACAATGCTAAATACAAACAAATCATCTGTTTGGTATGGTGACTGCACCTACACAAAACACAGGAAAAGATGAACAAGTCAAGAAGCCTAGGATAGCCAATTATTGTCATGATTGCACATAGCAAATTTAATACTAAGGGAAAAACACCTATGCTTTTGTAACTGTCAGATGCTCTATATAACCTACTGTTAGTTCCAAAGGCTTGCTAATTTTTTTCCTACAGTTTTTTATTCAGGTAAATTTTTGAATAAAAATTAATCTGCTTCATGTTTGGAAAGGTGCCTGCATGAAGACTTAGAAATCCCTGAGGTATCCTTTTACAAAACCTGCCTCATGAACTGTCTACACAAGAAAAATATGGCGTGGAAAACCAAAAAGTGCTGATGACAAAGCAAAGCGTGACACATTGGGAAGAGAAATGGATGAAGCTATTCACAAGCTCCATTGACCCTCCCACCCTTTTTAACTGAATAGCAAGTGTGAATGGCTGCATTATCAACTCAGTTTCAAATTAGCACTATCATTATGCCAATTTTTATGGCAATTGCCACTGTGCTAGGCACTTCCCTACACAGAGGTATGACAATCACTAATAATATATGGAAATAAAGACTAGTAGATGAGATTTGAGATTAACATACACATTATGCACCCTCAGCAAGTTTGCCGACGACACCAAGCTGTGTGATGCAGTTGACATGCTGGAGGGAAGAGATGTCATCCAGGGGGACCTTGACAGCCTCGAGAGGTGGGCCCACGCAAACCTCATGAAGTTCAACAAGGCCAAGTGCAAGGTCCTGCACCTGGGTCAGGGCAATCCCAAGCACAAATACAGGCTGGGCAGAGAATGGATTGAGAGCAGCCCTGAGGAGAAGGATTTGGGGGTGTTTGTGGATGAGAAGCTCAACCTGGGCGGCAACATGCGCTTGCAGCCCAGAAAGCCAAGCGTATCCTGGGCTGCATCAAAAGAAGCATGGCCAGCAGGTTGAGGGAGGTGATTGTTCCCCTCTACTCCTCTCTCGTGAGACCCCACCTGGAGTACTGCATTCAGCTCTGGAGCCCCCAACACAAGACAGACATGAACCTGTTGGAGTGAGTCCAGAGGAGGGCCATGAGGATGACCAGAGGGCTGGAGCACCTCTCCTATTGAAGACAGGAGGAGACAGATGGGGCTGTTCAGCCTGGAAAAGAGAACGGTCTGGGGAGACCTCATAGTGGCCTTCCAGTACCTAAAGGGGGCCTACAGGAAAGCTGAAAGGGACTCTTCATCAGGGAGTGTAGTGACAGGACAAAGGGGTAATGGCTTTAAACTAAAAGAGGGGAGATTTAGATTGGATACAAGGAAGAAATACTTTACTCAGAGGGTGGTGAGGCACTGGAACAGGCTGCCCAGAGAAGCTGTGGATGCCCCATCCCTGGAAGTGTTCAAGGCCAGGTTAGATGGGGCTTTGGGCAACCTGGTCTAGTGGGAGGCATCCCTGCCCACGGCAGGGGGTTGGAACTACGTCATCCTTAAAGGTCCTTTCCAACCCAAACCATTCTATGATTATCTCATCTTGCTACATCATGACAGCATAGTTTAGAATTAGTTTGAACACAAAGGTGGAAGGAGCCTTTACAGACAAACTCTGCAGTTGTACTATTGGTGATGGGGCTTATGCAGAGCTAACATATGGAGGGGAAAAACAGAGAAACCCTCACTTCCAGAAACAGAGGCACTTCTCCTCAAACCGGGTGACAAAAAGACTGAATGTGATGGATACCAGGTGGCAGACAGGTATCATGTTCAGAAAAATTGATGGCCAAGGAATGCTACTTAAGACAACTATGACTGGTGAAAAATGGAATTTGACTGCACTGACATGAGTGAATACACCTTATAAAGACAACATGCACTGCACAAATGACTTGCAACTGTCCAGGAAAACGAATTTGAAAAAAAAAAAAGCTAGGTCACTCAAGCACAGCCTAGTGACCGATTAAACAAACATGGACTGCGCAAAAATCTGACTTCTGTTCCAATACTGAGACATGGGACTGAGGTCAGAATCTGCTTACACAGCCTTAGGTCCACAGCATCATCAGAAAGGTCACAGGAGTTTTAACATTATATAGAAACACTCAAAAACAAAGCCTAGGCTCAGAATTTGGAAGTGTAAAGTCAGGCTCAAGAGCATGGTCAGAGTCCAACCTCCTCAGCTGTAACTGAGAAGAATGGAAGGAAGGAAACAGCTCATTGAAAAATTTAGTGCAATATTGACACAAAGGTGTTTTCTCTTGGACTAACCTGTGAATACACGTAGATTCTTTAAAAAGACTTGGGTTCCAACTCAAATAAACAACGTCATAGTACTGGCACAGGTCCTCCCAGGCAATCCAGAAGATCCCTAAAAAGGGACTGCTGTTATTGTTTGCTTACCGGACACCTTGCTTTTACTCATTTTTCACAAGTCTCTTTCCAGGCAAATAATATAGCTTATATAATCCCACATTTCTGTAAAACATAGTAGTAATTTCTGCATTGCCCAAATTTAAACTTAACCCCCCCAAAAAACAAGAAAAACTAGTTAGAATCTCTGCTTATCTCTAACACAGGGACTTTCTGAAGTTGTCAGGACATTTTTCATGCCTTCTGATTAGTGCTTGAGAATAAGAGAATCTCTGTCATATCCAAAAAAGACATCACTAATTGATTCTGAACTGCCTCACTCTTTCCTAAGTTTCTGAAAAAAAATTATATAGGCAAGCAGGTTCTCCCAGCTCAACAACCTAGTTTAGTAGCACAATGAAATATTCAATCAACTTGAGCATGTTTAAATGTATTTCTAAGGTACTTCATCCAACATCCATGAGACTTGCTTTGGCACCCTGGATCTGCTTCATCTTTATAAGTCTCATGCATTTATTCTAATTCTCTATAGCTCACTTAATTACAACTCCAATCAACAACAGTGTCTGCAAACTGACAGATTCTTGATGAAATGAACTCTCAAAAAAGCTAACACCATCGTAATGCAAGTCACTGATATAGGCAGTTGCAGATCTTGCAGCACTACAAAAACTCAGAATAGCTACACATTCAGACAACAAAACCAGTATGTAAATCCAGTCTGAAAAATTAACTCCCTTAAAATTATTAATGTGATTTCATACAAATTTTAACTACTAGAATCTACAGACATAATTCCTTACTAAATGAATCACTAAGTAAATAATGAGCTAATCTTTCATAACTATCAAGAAGCCAGGACTGCTATTCTTACACCTAAATTAAATGTTTTCCTTACATATTTGTATGAGGCTCATCATTAAATACTGTAATTTAATGGCTTTGGATATATACCGTTGTCAAAATGAAGTGGCACTAAACAAAAGGGATCCCTCACAAAGACAGACAGCAACTAGGATACTAGAAAAAAAGAGTATACATCTTTTTGAATCTGAAGTGTAGCTTCTGCAGAGTTTCTAAACTGCCAGCAGCCTTGCCCATCCACCAGCAAGCCCACATTGACTTTCCAGGTGCTACACTCTGCAGCCCCCTGTGGAAGACAGGACAGGACAATCCTAGGCATCATTCCACTTAGTTTCTCGGGACAGTGACATCGTAACACCACTGTCTCAAAAACAGTTCTCAATCTACTTTTACAGGTGGAAATAGAAGCCTGCAAAGATTTGTTTACAGATATATGAATGTAATATAAGAGAAAAAAACCCACACGTCTCTAGTACAAGAGCTTGAATACAGGCAAAACAAATTTAAATACTGATTACAGTAAGCTCGTTGATACTTACTTGCAAACGTTAGAGGAAAAAATGCAAAAAAGTCTATTCACATA
The DNA here is from genome assembly GCA_013399475.1 of Chauna torquata. Taxonomy (NCBI): domain Eukaryota; kingdom Metazoa; phylum Chordata; class Aves; order Anseriformes; family Anhimidae; genus Chauna; species Chauna torquata. The sequence continues at coordinate 639,602 of VXAL01011842.1, forward strand.
TTAAAAAGCAGTATTGCACAGCTTATTTTCAGAGCATTATCTTTGCACTGGACTTTCCCAAAACCAATATGCTAAGACAGCAACACTTAAGCTAAGAGGTAACTTTGTTTCAATGAATTTGAGATATATTAAACAGTCCAGATTACTTAAGACCCTTACTTAAGACCAGTGTAAACTGGAAATGATGGCTTAAAACACAGAAGTACTTCCTGAAATTTTGTGCTCTTTAGTTTCTAGTACTTGTTTTACTCCCTCTGCTCCTTGTGTTTAAGCATTTCTTTCCACCTTTCTGCAGGGATAAACCACACAGATCTACATTATTTAAATATATAGTGACTTTTTATGCCTTATTACCATTGTCTATTTTCTGAGCTGTTCTTGGATCAAAGTTCAAGTATCTTTGTAAATCTGGGGTCCAATTTCTTGTATCATTTTCACTGTATCGTCCCTTCCAACGTAAGTGGCTCCAGGGATTTTTCAACTGAAGGAATCTAAGTCCCTAAAGAAATACAAAATAAAATTGCTGGATTCATATTGTCAAGATTATTTTCATATTTGTATGAACATGGAATATGGGCCAGTATCTTAAAGAAATACAGCATCACTAAGCTTTCTGGAATTTCCCAATGAAGCTCAGGCAAAATAAACGATTAAAACATTAGAACAAAAATCAGTAGCTACTTATCTCAGACACAGGTTTCAAACAGGTATCTGAAAGCACCTTCAGTTTTACTTGGTACCTTATATTCTCTTATATCCAAGACCGCATAGGCATGGGTTGGAACTAAACCCCGTTTTTCTCCTTCCTCTTCAGACATCACGCCTGTTGCTGTTGTGATAAGGACATCTCCCTTGTGAAATCTGTTCAAAAAGAGGTGAAAAATAGCTTAATTAAAACCTTACCAGTTACAAACTAACATTTGACAGACACTGTAATGGTATGTTTGCACACTACTAGTGTGACCCTGCTTTATAAAAACTGGAATACAGGTTTTTTTGGTAAGCAGAAATCACAACTGAAGAAGCTTCAGAAAGTGGAACTATTTTCTTCCAGTATTTAATTACGGGCTGCAAGTAGAAAATGATTATTTTCATTATAAAGTAAAAATCAGCATTTGTCAACCTGAAGTTCAATCTGTGTCACTTAAAGACACTCTTCACAGATCTTCAGCTGAACACAAAAGTGGTTTCATCAACACTTAGCCAAACCACTACATATAGTAAATTAACAACTCCATTAACCCCAGGGTTGAGGGGGCTTCCCAAATCCTGAATGAAAAATTAATCCTTTTAGACTTTTGCGAGTGTTTACACTAAGGTTTTGTGTCGCTCAGCATAGGCCTACAGAGTTTGAATTCTCAACTAAAAACAACTGAGTTTTGCAACTGTTTTGAATTGCAATTGCTAACTTCACAGCAATTATTGCTGTAAAGACCCACTAGCATGTTTCCCAGCACACGCTAAAATCCAAGTACACGCTCAGGGTCCCTACACAGTTTACAGCGTCACTGGACTACGGATTCTAAGTCTAGCAGAGACTGACAACACTAGTAAAGCTATAACGACCAAGTCTCATCCCAATCGCAGTCACACCTCCAAATTGCAATGCCAGAATACCTATCTGAAAAAGCTGTCGACAACCATGAGTTCCTAACCTACTGAAAAAGCACTACAGAAATAGTCACCCACTCTTAACACGAATGCAGATATTCCAGTCAGAACATCCCCCTTCTACTGCCTTGAAATGCATAAGAAACTGGTTGCACAAAACAGTTTTGAAATAAATCTAAGTACTTGCTAGTTGACATTTAGTTTAAAGCTGTTTCTTTCACCATAAGTAGAATTGTTATAGTAGGTCTGAAGATCAGTATCGCAGTTTTGATAGGCTGTCTGCTGTTCCTCCTCCAAGACATTTACTAGTGGAACATAAACAAGAACTTGTGACATGATTAATAATACCATACTGTATCTGCTTGCTAGGGACAGCAGATCAAGTTCTGGAGGATACTCTTCCTACATTTTAAAAGACTTAACTTGTACAGTGCTTCCGATCTGCTCTTCTCTGACTTTACATTCTATTTTCCTCATCCAGAAATGGGCTACTGTTCCCCCCCGCCCCCCCTTCAAATGCAAAGAAGACAAGACTCCACAATATTTTACACTTCTACTCTATCAGTCATCAACACATCAATTTTTCTTCTTCCAGAAAGCATATGGAGGTTTTATAAAGCACAATTTGTAGTAGCACCAATATGCTATTGGGGGATCTGTGGTGATTGTACTGCTTTTACATTGGTAATTCAGCTACTGCACAGCAAGCATTTTAATTCGTTAAGGAAGAACATCTACCTCTGATAAAGCATTCTGAAAGTGCTATCTTTATCGAAAGCTTGATTGTCAGAGTGCATAGCAATTCGTTCAGGTATCCAACCAGTCAGTGCATGTAGATCAATATTCTGAAATAAAAGCATTCAAAAGAAATCATAATAGATAACCCATCTATAAGCTTAAGATGCCTGTACATAAATTATAAAAGCACCTTGAAAGAATCAAGCAGACATGTTACAATACAGTTCTATACATAAAAGGCTCAAGATTAAGACTATATAAAATTGGAAAGTGAACTGATAAAGAACTGGAATTTCAGAGCTACAGAAGCATTACAAGATGATCAATCATGCTCAATTCTATGATGTGTTCCATTTATTTCTTTGACTCAGACTTTTAAAGCACAGTCTCAGAAGAACTATTTCGAACCTTGCTATTATATATGCATTTTTAATTATTTAAGTTTTACTTCTAAGGCTCAGGGGTTTTCTTGTTTGTTTTTAAATTCTTTTTGGTAAGCCTGACATCGTCATGCTTTTCAGTAAGAGGCTTTAATATCCCCATTTCATCTTGAAATATGGCCCCTTCCCCTTTCTTTCGCTTTGCACTCCTCAAAGGAGGAGCAGACACTACAAATGCTTGAAGTGTCAATAAACAGCACTAGTGGGTGGGAATTTCAGGAATTACAAATATGACACAGACAGTAAGTAAAACTGATTAGATAAGAAAGCTGTAATATAGTCAAAAGCAGAGGGGGTGGGATGGGTGGAAATTAAGTGTCACAAGTCAAGCTGTTTTTTCCAGACAGCAAGTTAGAGGAAGACAATGAGAGTAACACAGCTATTCTGTCTCATCAGCTTTTGTTCTGCAAAACAAAGCAGCCCACCACTTACATAAACATAAATAAAAATGTATGCTACATCTACCCCTTACACAAGGCCACATGTGTCTCGATAATCTTATTTCTGAGGGTGATGATTACCCACCATATCCACAAACAATGCAATTATCAAGACATCAGCTAGAATGTGAACAGCACCATGGAATCAAAGATATACTGTTAAAATTTAAGTTTGAATGAAAAATCAGAAATACTTCTTAAGTAACGAATGAAGATCATTATACTTTTCAACAGTAAGTCCCAGTCCTACAGTCAGAGTAGGAAAATTAACTTTGCCCATGAAGATGTCTTGCTCATTCTAGTTTGACGGAATTAGTCTCATCAAGCACAGTTTAGCACATTTCTGAAATGAAGAAATAGAAACAAACAAACAAAACAAAAGAAATCCAATACTTGCTTCCCCAAACAATTCATTCTGCTTTCACTAGAAGGAAGGTTATTTGACAGATTATCTAAATGGATTTTTTTGCTTGTTAGAAATAATCTAGTACTTACAGAATTTGATCCAGGAAAATCATATCCTCCCATGACCTTCATGTATGCCTTTTCTATTAGTGATACCCATAACTCATTCTTATTGTTAGAATAAGAGCAGAGAAGTTCCCCACAATGATCGACAGGTAACTGGTCATCTATGATTACCTGTGTGAAATAAACAAATGGAAAATCACCCTAAAGCTAATAAAGCATTCTAGAAGTATTTCAAAACTATAACAAAACAAATCTCTCAGTAATACACATTTTCTGAAACACAGCCTGACCTGACCACTCTTTCAGATATGGACACCTATATCAATCCTGCAGTGGTTAGCACTAGTGAACAAGAAATTCTCTTGCCAGCTCTTACTTACGCTGGTCCATCAGGTGACCAGCAAGCACCTGCCTCAGTTTCCCCTATATAAAATGGAGGTGACGACAGTACTTGCTTGTAAAGTGTTTAACATCTATTGAAAAAGGCAGCTACAGAAAAGCTCTGTGCAATTATCAGTATTAGAAAAAGTAGAAAAAAGCCTAACAATATCCCTCACTTAATCAGGAAAAAAAAGTGTAAACTGTGCTCAGTAGCCAGCAGAAAAATAAAGTTATTTATCTATAAAGAAACAAAACAGATGTCACATCACTTCCATAGTCTGTAATTACAGTTTAAATTTCTTCTCTCTAGAAAGGAAAAAAAAAGTCAAAGCAGCACTTGTGAAAGCATTAACATTTCTTCTTTAAATTATGTAAAATATACTTTGTATAGATCATTACTGCAGTACTTGTCATGGTCTGAAACAGTTTTCCAGAACAACGTTTCAAATTGACATAAGTCTACTACCAATACAGGCTACCAACACAGCACGTTTTCTGGTCAAATCCTGTTCGTGCAGGAATAGATAATCCTTTCCACAGAATACAGCCATTCATCCTAACAAAAAGCCATTAGGAGATTTTTTTGGCAAGAGTATGAAGAGCAGGACAAGCACATAAATGATACTTCCCCAAAACAGTCATTCAGGTTCCAGAACTTTGCTACTAACAAACTTCCTGACCCAGAGGTTATACCTCAGCATTTAATAGCATGAGGACTCCCCACGAGCCTGTCCTCTATGAATACAACCACTTGATTTTTGAACTCACATAAATATTCATCACCCACAATGATCTGCAATAGTGAATACTACAGTATTTTATGCCCTTATTCATTGCACTAAGAAAATTACATCTGCAAGTTTATAAAGCTCTATCATTTATCTTCAGGCATCTCCTCTCTTTACTAAAAAATTTTTGGTCATCTGAGTTAGTTCTCTGCCCATTCCAGGTCTATAAGCCTTCCTTGGATGTCCCTCTCTGTACTTTTCTAGTTCTGTAACTTCTTTTCTGCGACGGGCTGGAAAAAAAGGAATAGTCATATTCATACATATTTTTTTTCCTGTATGGTTTTCATAATTCCTTTAAGCAATGTAAGGAATTTTTATGAATTTAATGGAAGTAAGGCCATTCTCATAATTGTCTGCAGATGAAATACCTACTTTCTGTTACATATTTCACTACCAAAATGAATCCCAAAGGGTTTAACAATTAAAAACACTTTCCAACAAAATATATCTAAAGTTTTTGCTTCATAATCACAGCTTCACAGTGAAGCAGACCCAGCTGTTTAAATACATGGTTTAAACAGTAACAGCACTAAGTCTCCCCCAAACTATTTACCTTTCTAGGTACACCATTGATATGAAGTTTCACCATGTATTTGCCACATGGATTATACTCTGGTTCCCCTTTCTTATTCTGAGGGTAAATGATACTGTTTAAAAAAAAAAAAGTGACATAAGTGACGTGACTTGGCTGTACATGCACTTAAAACATTAAAAGTGGGATTAACATGGTCTGTTTCTAGAATTTACACTAAGGATAGATATTGAATTTTACATGAAAGACCAACACAAGTTTAGTAAAACTGATGATAACGTTTAAATAGGTTTTATTTTTCAGACTTTACTCTTTCTGCAGTTCTCTCCTGCAAGAGAACACAAGTAACATAATCGTTTCTCTAACAGAAACAACTCAAGCAAATTTATCTCGCTATTACACATAGTACAGATATGCAAATACTATTTAAATACAGTATTTGGCTGAATGACAGTCAAAGGTTTGAACACTGCAACGGTACAGAACTCACTACTCATGAAAAGAATACACGTTCACTTCAGAGAGTATAGGTTAAAACAAAATTCCAGGAACAACATTAACATACTGGTCTGGCAATGGACTCCTGGCAGACAGTCTACCAAACCCACGCTAAATTTATCATAGGATGCTAGTGAAGTGGAACTGAAAGTGTTGTTAACATTAACTCTGCAGTGAGATTCAAGATGGACCATCTGTTGTACAACAGTTGACATAATAAAGAAAGAAAAACTATGCTTCTAATGCTTACAATGCTATAAAGCATTATAAGCAAAATTTCTATTAAAAACAAACAAACAAAGCCTTCCAAACTGGTTGTTCTTCTCAAAGCATATCTGAAGTTAGGCTCCAATGTCCATATACACATCTCTATAAAATTGTTTTCACTTTCGGAAGTGCTAAAGCCACATGAGTCCCAGGGACATGAAGGTGAAATAAACACTAACTTTTACTGTGTCCAACTGTACGCATATAGAACCTCAACTAAAATTGACGGAAGTAGAGAATACTAATCCAAATATTTCTGTTTTGTATTAGTCATGAGTAAGTTTAACAGACATCAATTTAAATACCACAATTGTAGAACATATGGTAAAAGCTTAGCAGTGTTTAGCCTGACAAGATCTTAGAAAATAACAGCTACTTACCTTGTAATCAACTTTTTGTTGTATCTTCTTTCATATGCAGCACTGATAGCTAGTGATGCCACAAAAGAACAATCTGACACTATTGTCTATAAAGAAAAGAAGACAATGAGGATATTTACTAATATTTAGATACTGAAAGAAAAATAGGATGTGGAGATGGAAGGAAAATTGATTTATTAAAGGCAATGAGGGGCAAGTGCAGCTACCTCATCATTCACTCCTTTCTGAAAAAGTACTCCTTTTCTCCTTTGGAAGGTCTCACATTCCCTGCAACAAACTCTAGCAGCACACATTTCTCTTTGGGAAAAACTTACCTGCTTTATGCTGA
>VXAL01011842.1:646513-657952 GCA_013399475.1 Chauna torquata
ATCGTTGGGTTATTTGTTATGTCATCTGGCCGTACCCACTTGGCAAACATCGCTTTCTGTTTGGGGGATAATGGTAACTTCCCACATTTATCACTAGATTTAAGAGAGGAAAAAAGTAAAAATAAATTAACAGTTTAGAAAAGCTTTTCACAGTCCATCCAAATCTTATATATCTGATAGATGGTGCAAAATATGCATAGAACAATTACAAAGCTGTAAAACAACTTCAGAGAACAGTACTCCAAAGTTGACGATTTTGGGTGGAAAAAAAGCAAAAATATTGAAAAAAAACCTAACAGGTTCCTTCATGAGACTGAACAGTAAAAAAGGAATTCTGAAAAGCCATCTATACCAGCAGAAACCCAAATTCTTCCCTTTACTTCAACATGATGAAGTAATAATAAAAAGTTTCTTTAGTTCAGAAAATATTGAGGCTTGTCTGATTGTCAAGCCTTCCGTAGAAAACTGTAGAAAAACCACCAACCAGATGACTTGTCTATTGTGGCTATGTAACCTGAAGCTAAATTACTTGCTCATGGATAAAATTCTAGCAGTTACCTATCACTCTTCCTCTGAATAGTCCTTTACAGAGGAAACAGCTGTCATCTTCATTTTACAAGTGGGAATAACTGAGGCAGTGTGCTAAACCATTAGCAGGCAACTGTCAGGAAATGGACCCAAGTTGCCGGCTTAGTCCAATACTCCAAAAAGTATTGTTCTTGTAGGTCTTAAGAGACAACTGCAAAAGCACTGCAGAACAGGATCAGCTTACATATAACAGTCTAAAGACCAGACTGGAAAAAGGAGGCCACAGCATTTAAATACCTCAGCCTGAATTATGCTTAAAATCCTACTCAAACGATTTTAAATTCTGAAAAAGAAAACACAACAATACTGATTATTTGAAAGCTCTGGAAATAAAATAAGTTCAGCAATTGAATAGCACTTACGAAAATGGCATAGGGAAGGCAAAACGTTCCCTCAGATCAACACTCATGAAAGGGACATATTCGATACCATTAATTTTTGAAGTCTTTCTGCAAGTCGTAAGAAAAAGTATAGTTACAGACTTATCTATCGTCTTTCGAAGACTAAGTTCCTAGAGGTGACAATAAAATTAGTTTTTAAAAACAAACAAAACACAGTAGTCTTCTCGTCTTCAGAAGCACCTCTTGAAAACGCAACAAGCACTGTCATTCATTTGATTCTGAGATGTGCAGTATTTGGTGGCTCAGTCACTAATTCTGCAAGTACATACCTGTGGACAAGCCACCATGCCAAGATAGAAATGATTATCAGCAACAAACCACTTCCTAGGTCTAGAAGTCACATTTAAAAATACATTTGTCTAAATAGAATCTCTCAAGTCCCTTCAGCCACTCATTAAAGAGAGTCTTAGGGTTAAGTTGACAGCAATTAACTATTATGGACACTTAGATTTCATCTAATTGGGGGGAGTATTTTGCAATGCTTTGTCAAACAACAATAACCAATAAAATGTGCATGTGTTGATTAATACATTTTTGACTGAAGTGCATGGAATGCTGTTTTTTTTTTTTTTTTTTTTAAGAGAATAATACTTAAATGTGAACGCAATTTAAGTTGCAAACAAGGAGTTAGCTGAAAAAGGTATGTGAAATATTTGTAAATCAAATGATTATTAAAGATGAGAAACAACTAATTTCTCTGGCAAGACTTAACACGCACCTCCCCACCCTACCCTCCCCAAAAAAATCCAGAAAAGCAGAAATATACACTGCACAAACATTACAGGAGGAAATTTTAGTATGGTAATTCTGAATTACGGNAACAGACTAAATGTTTTAAGATCAAATCCTGGACAGTGTTGAACATCACCACTAACACAATCTAATTTACTGCAAAGGGAGAAGGAGGAAGGTTGAAACATCCATCAGACAATGCATTTTTTGCATATATTTGTCAGTTTTCAAAATTCAAAATTTAGGCTAAAGGTTTTATGGATTCCTTACTATTTGCATATTATGCCACCTATAATAAAAGTCAATGCAAAAGGAACTGGATATAACAGAAGGCATAATCCTGAAACATATTATGCTTCCTCAATTTCCAGTGAAGCAGTAGTTGTGTCATCTGTAAAAACATCTTTGTACCTTGGCATCTCAGAGTCAGATCTTTCATGAACTCAGTCAGGTACACACAAACATAAGGCTATGAAAAATAATTCTGGCAGTCAATTACAAGAAATTGTCTACTAAATTCACTCTAGAAAATATGCTCTGAATAAAAGCCACTAATTGCATTACCACAGAATACAATACCAGAATTTATTAACGTGCAGGTAACGGCAACAATGGAGTTTGTAAGTGGTGGTTTTCCATGTCTGTTCATACACCTCATGCTTAGGTGTACAATAATTTACTAAGATGCACAGAAGATGTGTCTACAAATAATAAAACTTTGTAAAAACTTGGCCTCAACTTACCTGAGTACTTCAATCTCCTCTGCAGTGTATCTCTGACCTTGGGACTCACTAGCTTGCACTGCTCTGATTGTCTGTGGTTTATCATTTAAAGAAAAATCAGGTCCCAATGGAAAGAATGTTCTGACTGGCTGATTTGGTTTAGCTGCAGTTGACTTCTCCTTCTGAGATGACTTTGACATAGATACCTTCAGTGCCTCTGCTCTAAAGAGAAGAAAAATGCATTCTGTTTACACCATAATAAAAATATGGTTATGGTTCAGTCATTCATTTCCTTGTTCACGCTCCTGTATTTGTTAAATGGGATGAACAAATGCCCAAGTTGACTGATACCACTTTTCCTAAGGGGGTGGGGGGGAAATCAATTCATGAATAATACTCATTGAAGACAGGTGTTCAGAAAATGTTCAGTACTGATGCCAGTACTTCTTTATTCTCCTGTTCTAGAATCAATTAAAATACAGCATTAGCAATTCAAATTTAAGGGACCTTCAGCAGAACTTGTTAGATTTTTGTCACCTTTAAGACTACGCTAATAGGAGAATTTGCATAAACATTCGTTATCTGGAACCTCAGAAAAAGACTACAAATCCAGAGAGAGAAAAATCCTTTTTAGAGTGATTCACAGACAGAATATAGTTTCCTAAGTGCCTCCCCTGCTATGAGGGTAGAATCAGAATGATAATTCACCAATGTTGGCTTCAGCACCACTGACTGCTTTGTCTTCTCGCAGGCTTTCAAGATTTAATTTGTCTAGCAACTACTATAGCAGTAAAAACCCACTACCATTCTCACAATCAAGCATTTCAACTGCTTGAAGACTGTGTATTCAGGAGCCATCTTTTTTTGTTGTTGCTGCTGCATTAAACTGCAGGATAGTCACATATTCAAATAAATACAGCTTTTCTGAACACAGACTGAAAAGTGCTGGAAACCAGCTTACACTGAAATAGCCCAGCACAGTCCATTATTTTCCACCATACTGATGATTTAAAGGCAGTTACGTTGAACTTACACTCATGTAACTTATTTTAGACTCCAGTCCACTAGATTTCTCCATACAATTAGATTGCTGCCTCAGGCTAAGTATTTCCCAGTTTCCAAGCTGTCTTCATTATGAAGAGATGCTGACACCCTGACTTAGTGCTCACCTGAATTCAGCATTTTTACAGAAGCCAGAAGTTGTAGTAGAGTACTCTGGTTTATCTGTCTGAAGACTGATGTAGTACTAACAAATACTTAGTCCTTCCCTAATTCTGCACGTCCAGAGATTCCCAGAGGGTTGGCACAACAGCTACTTTATTTAGCTGTATAGCAACTGGCAGCTATCTGCCAGAACTCTACAGGACTTAGGTCTAGTCAGAATCCATACAATTGGACTCAACTGCTAGTATGTATACTAACATTGGCAATACTCACCTATCCAGCGCTTGCCGAGCCAGCTGTTTCAGTTTTGACTGCAGGCCTGCTTCTGAAGTTTCAGTAGCCTTAAATTCAAAACAAAATAGAAAAGCTACACATCCAAAGAAAACCCAAGTTTAATAAACTCAGTTTGTGAAATTCCATGCTTTTAAATTACAGTCAACAGTAAATATCTATTTCTTCCGATTCTCCTTTGAAATGAGCAGATACGTATCTTTTTAAAATCTCAGCATAAAAAGCATACTAAGCAAGTGAATATTATTTTGCTATTCTGGCAAATGTTCACAGAACAAAAGTATTATTTAAAATTCTTCAGCATGGGAAACACTGTATACACAAAAAAACTGTCAGAAGAATTAAACATACTAAAGCTATGGACAGGAAAGAGACTAAAAAACAAATGTTATGTACACTACTGGACTGATGTGTTCCTTTTTTTCCCCACCCCCACAAACATGTCAGAAATAATCATGGTAACTTAAGAAAAGATAGATTTGAATGTTCATTTTCATTGAAAAAGTCTACTTGCAAGTTAAAAACCTTGTTCTTGCAGATGTTAGGCATAAAATTATCTACAACCAAAACAGTTATCAAGTGTGCCAACTTCTACTCCCAGCTGGGACATCAGCCATGATAGTTTACTCATATAACCAGCTTACACTTCTTTTTCCTTCCAAGTGAAGCATGGCTAGCGGAGCTAGGTAATTTGCAAGATGCGCAACACGAGGTGTGGCTTCTCCTGTGACACCCACAAGCAGGTTTCAGGTTCTAGCTTTGCACCTTGACTGATTCTCCTGGGTCAGCTTGGTCAATTGAGGGAGAAAAAAAAAAAAGGGCAAGCTACTTTCACCCTAAGAAACCAAACTAGAAACACCCTTTATGAGCAACTATTTTCATCGGGTAATAAATTACTCTTGGGAGTTCCTTGTTGGAAAAGACTTTGAAAGATGCATGAAGGTAAGTAGTGGATGTGGTATACCAGCAGACCCATCTAGGAGACAGCCACAGAGGAAAAGGTATGGCTGCTTTATGACTGCTTCAAGGGTAAGAAGCAAGTCTCTCCATCTGAACACACTGAGCAGAAAACAAGACAGAAGTAGAGCTTCAAGATAGCAGAGTTCCTTCAATCTTTTTTCATCTTGGGAAGAAGGTGGTACTTTTTGATCCCCTTGAGGAATAAAGCCTAGAGTCACCTTTACAAAACAACATGCTAGTCAAGATTAAAAGAAACTTCAGCAGTATCTGCACCTAATAAAAGGTCAGGTAACATCAGTTGTTAACACGAGATAATTTCAGAGTAACTTCTATACACGTAAGTAATATTTGCATGCACTGACACAGCAGAAGGAAGAATGCAGCACAGGAAAAACAGTATGCTGCTGCAATAGGTTTTATATAATATACCGAAGAAGTCCTGATCCAACAGCTCAAGCAGAAAAACTGGAGCAGTTTTACTAGCTCCTGGTCTGGTTATGTTGTATCACCAGGGTACCACGGTTTTTTTAGCCTACCTAAAAATTGTTTGTAGAACTCAGAGCAAAAGGTTTTACTCTAGTATGTAACAATAGTAATGTTCCCCTCCCAACAACCCATATATAGTCACGCTATAAAAAGGGAAGAGAAGAGAAAAGAAAAACAGACTTGGTGGAGTTAAATTATGATGGTGAGCTCTTCCTACAATGAGTTAGTTATGACAACTGGACTTAAGAGAAAAAAGCAGTACCTGTAATTATATTCTTCATCATTTACGTAACAGCCAATTTATCCCTACCACTAAACTTCAGTGTGAATTCAATTAACTCGTAACAGCTTTAATGTTGAGTACTGAGTAATCAAGTAGTACTTTCACTAGTTTTGGCTTCAGGAGACCGTTATGCTTTCAGGAAGTGTTACACAAAAAATTTCCCATAAATTACTTCCTTTAATATAATCAGAAAGTAATATAGCTGACACACTAGCAAGTCATTTTCAATTTTAACTGTTTTTAATTTCTGTTTTAACATTGCATTTACTCTAGTGCAAAAATTAACAAGACAAAAGTTCCAGAATATTTCTAGTTTTTAAGTATAATCTGGTTCAGAGAAAACACACAAATCGTAAGTCCCCATGAAGTTAGTGTTGAACAACATAACTGGAAGAAACATTACAAAAACTACCAATGGAAAAAAGAATCAAAACCACTTTTTAGAAATACAGGTACTCCATTTTTAAGTCAGTCTTTAGGGGTCAGTCACTTGTGTAAGTGGAAGAATTTCTTACCATCACATAATTCCACCAAGTTAACTTGTAGCTTAACATACTGTTTTCAAACAGAGTTCCACCGCTTCTGTGTACAGCTCTATAGCTTCTTCTGCATTGCCTTTATCATCTTCATCAAAAGCCTGTGTAACTAGGAAGTGAGCACGCTCCAAGTCCAACTGTTGTTTTGACTTCAGAGGGTCTGTGTTCTGTGACTGAACTAAATGAAAAAGAAAGTATTTAGCTTTCTTTAGCAGCAGACATGCAAAAGCATCCTTAACTTGGTACTGAAACACCAGCAGTTCTATGAGATGAGTATTACCTATTTTTTGTCTGAAAACAAAAACTTTGCAATCTTTGCTAAAGACATCTTTGCAATTATGAAAAACCAAACGCTCTCCCCCCACAGCAGAGAGACATGCCCTCAGGATATTTCACATGCCAAGTAACGTACACAAAATCTCTTTCATACTAGCTAAAGACAAGGTTGTTTCATTTGTGAAAATACATCACCTGTTGCAATACACATGCTCGTTAGGTGTCTATCTCATGTAATATTTCTATTAATGACCTGAAGGAAAACACGGAGCACATCTTCATCAAGACTGCGGACCCCACTAAACCAATTCACTCCAGGGCACAGACAAACTGAAGTAACAGGGTGACAGGAACCTCAGAAAGTTCAGCCAGGAGAGGTACCATGCCCTGTGCCTGGGACAGACTAACACCCATCAGGGGACAGACTGGGATTGCCCAGTTGGGGAACAGCTATGCGGAAAAGGGCATGGGGTCCAGAGGGATAGGTGGGAAACCAACCCGAAGCCAGCAGGCCCCCGGCAGCAACGGAAGCTAGCAGCACCCTGGGCTTTGCCGGCAAGGGGAAATCCAGGGCAGGAATTATCATTCTCTACTTAGCACTCAGTAGGCTGTATCTGGAATACTGCATCCAATCATTGGGGTCCCTAATGATGGTCAGGGGATGGAGAACTTACCCTGCTACCTAATTGCAACCCACCAGTAACTGCAAGGTTATCAAGAAAATGGATTCAGATTCTTCACTGTGGTGCAAAGTAAGGAAATGAGAGAGCTGGCTACAGACTGACATAAAATTCCAACTAGATATAAATTAAAAAAAAAAAAAACCACTAGAAAGATAACTGCACCCTGGAACAGGTGCCCAGAGACATTGGGAAATTTCTGTCCTTAGTGGTTTTCTGGACCTCACTGGGTCTGAGCAACCTGGTCCAAAATCCAGCATCTACCCTGATTTGAGCAGGAGACTGGTCTACAGACCTCCCAAGGTCCAATCTAGGCTGAGTGATTCTGAGATTCTAAATGAGAACTGCAGGTGTACAAGAACTGGAGATTTTGATGCATGTCCAAACACTTCTTGTGTTCTTTCACCCTCTTGAAGTTAATAATTCTACATAAATACCAGAATACACCTTCTTCAAATTCATCATGCAGCTGAGGCTTAGATGGGAGTTTTGATTTGTTCCTGATCATTTTTTTGTTGCTACATTTAATTACTTTCTCAGGTTTGCTGTGCAGATGTGGTTCCTAAGAATATTTAAAAAGAAAGAATATCCACACCCAAGACCTTAGGAAATAAGTCTTCTGCACTGTGCTTCACTTCTGAGGTACTGCAGAATTCAAAACACTGATGTGCTTATTGTATTTGTGGTCCTTTACACAGTACAAAAAAAATTAGAAACATGAAAAACAGAACAAACATCACATATATATTTCACAGCACTGAAAGGCTTTCTACTCACTTTAAACAGAGGTTTAATTAGCTCCTTACCCACCTGCTGAATGTAGAGCTTGAACTCTCTCCAAGTACTCATTTATTTTTTCTTGAATATTTTCCAAGCTTGATCCTGCCATCCCAGCATAAATCAAAGCTTGTGCAGCTTCCTGCAGAGAGAAGAATTTGAAGCAGAGTTAATGTTTGCTGCCTAGAAAATTACTTTCCATGAATAGTGGGCCTGTAGCAACCATGAGTTGCATGAAAGCAGGACCCCACATCTACATAAAGTCTCAGTGGCTGCAGGGAACATCTGCTCGAAAGAAAAGTTATAAATGAGATCCAATCTTCGATGTTCAATTTCTCACACATGGGACAACCCATAAAAATATAATAAACCTTCTGAAGTTCTGTAAGGCCAGATCTTAAATCTATGTGTATAGTTAAATGCATGAACTCATAAATTTTAAATAAACTTTTTCAAGCATGCACTGAAATCAGTTAAGTAAAGCTCATAGGCCACAAGCTGCCTTTTATTTTTAAAGCTGCAGATTTATGGTTGGGAAAAAAAAGCTACAAGTTATTCGCATTTAATCTGCTAATAACAAGAAGAAAGCCAACATAAAAGCTTTTCAAAATCAAATCCATAGAATTTTGTTTTAGAAAGTCTTTTCTATTTGGGTTACTCATATAAAGCTATCAAATCTTGAAATCCTACAAAATTAAAAATTTCCTAGCTCCTCAAACTTTGATCTTTAAATGTTTGTATGTATACAAAACACTGGGTATTGATCAAAGTCTACTTCCAGGAGGGAGCGTAGGTCTCCAGCTCACAGTGTGTTATCCACATTAAGGCTTTTTCTATACTGCACAAGTCTATTAAGAAAAGAATGCCTTCAGTTGCATAAGCTGTCTCCCCATTCATTAAATTCATGAAAAACATGTAAAGGTTTGGCAGAGTTGTAATCAACAGAGCTGACACGGTCTCACAAGCATATGGAAAACTGAAATTTGTCAATCTCAAAAATGAGGATAAAAACCTTACTTTGTCCTCATTATTGGCATAGGAAAAAAAAAAACCTGCCAAAAACCAAACCACACTTTTGCAGCAGTACTCTTCCTAGCAGCAGAAGACAAGAGAAGGAAGCACCATGTAGCAGGCTGTGTGTGTAGGAAGCAGAACGACTCTCAGAGAGCCGCTCCGCAAAGCCGGTCTCCAGAAAGGCCGCTCTGCACAGGGCAAGCACAGAGCCATGGGCAGAGGGGCTCTTGCTTGCTTTGTAGCTACAATTTTGCCAAGTTTATATTTAGTCCCATAGGCACCTGCCTAGTTTGCCCAAGCTTAAAACTGATCCTAATACAGCCTGTATTTATCAGGATAAATATTTTACTGACGAGCATCACAGAACCAAGTACTGCATACTCCTGTTCAACATCCATCACCAGATTATACCACATCAAGCGTCCACAGCAACAGAAAGGTAAACAGAAGTTGTTCCATTTATATGTAGCAATTAACTACTGTTAAGGTCTAGCATACAACTATTTTTGAGAAAAACATGCTACAGATACCTGCACAAGGAGTGTACACATATCTGTGGCATACCAGAAGCACAGATTGACAAGACAGGTGTTGTGTCATCATGGTAAGCTGTCTACGTATGACAAGCAGAACAAATGCAGATCTTCAAACCAGCGCTTCAAAAACCATGCGTAATTGATGTTGCTTCTGTGATTTCGAGCACAACTGTTCTGCCTGGTTTTAAGATGCACACAGAGTGACAACAGACATTTATGTATTAAGCCTCAAAAGGGCTGAAGCAGTTGACCAAACGCCTGCAGAGCCAGCATGCCAACTGTTTACAGTGACAAAATGGATGTGCAATTCCGAGTTGGTATTTATGATCTGCCAAAGTTGCACAATAGCAGGAAGTGAACAGCCATAGGAACTCCATTCAGACAGGTCTCGGTTCGTCGTCTATCAGCAACAAAAAGTAGCATTTCCCATGCTTGATACTCAGGTCGAAGTCTTGCAGAATCCTCCAGGTTCAGCACCCAAGCTCTCCCACGTGCTTACTAAATGCAATACACAAGCAGGCTCTGAACTGCGTAGAGCGGTTAATAAGAAAGTTGGCAACAGGTCAGAACTTATGTGCACTGTCAGAATATGCATAAAGTACCTCCAAAATACTAGATCATGTTTTGTAACTACTCATGTTTAGTCCAACTTTGACAGTGATTCCTTGGGCAATGCCTAGAAAGCCACCTACCTAGGCTGAATTGTACTTGAAGAACTCTGCTCTGCCAGTACTTTCTGAATTTGCTCTCACCCTTTCTGATCACAACAGGTTTGTACACCAACACCCTCATGCATGACTTGACACAAGAGTCAACACCTAATCTTGGACTGCCAGGAGCCACCTGTCAGAACACCAAAAATCATAACTGCAGAGTTGTCACTTGATGCTTTTTGTGTACAAAGCAGCGCCCATACTCATGCTGCTCTGAGGCCTAGCATTTGCAAACCACAAAACATTTTCTGCATTACTCTTTGTCACATATAGCCTGAGGTGCACCGACAGTGCTAGGGGTGCACTTCTGCTTTTAGCAAGAATATCACCCATACGCAGCAATGGAAAAAGATTTTCCACATGCTGTATGAAAATGTAAAAAAGTGATCATTTGCACAAAAAGACAGTTTTCTTCTGAGGAGCACTTAATAATTTCTTCCAGGTACATTGAGAAAGGTACCGTAACAAAGTAGTATCGCGCACAGCTAACAGAACACATGCACACACACACACTGCTGCTGAAAAGCAGAGAGCTTACCAGGATTATTATTGGTAATCATACCTTTTGCATATATATACTTCCCATAAATAAACACAGCTCACCCTGCACTGACAACCAGGTTAAAACCAGATATTCCTCCTTCTGTCCTTTCACACTTGCATGCATGATAATAACACTATGCTTTTTAAGTATTTCAAAACCAGCCAGTACTCATAAAGTACACAGCCGACTACTGAGTTCTCGGCAAGTTAATGGAAGGATAACGGAAGATCTGGAATGGTTACTGCAACAAAGAATAAACATTGGCTTCAAGGAAATCCCTTCTCACAGGTGAGAAGTAAAGCCAGCAGGATATGCACCTTCGATGCAACTCTGCAAAACGTAAATCCAACACGAGACACCCTAGGCAGAAAAATGCATAACGCACTGAGCTACAAAATACCACTAGCAAGTTCTGCAGATATTGAGCAACACAGCGAAGCAACCTCATCACACACCGACCTGAAGCTGTACCAAAACAACAACATCGAAGCCCCAACAGACGGAGCGTTTACATGTGCTCAAAACATAAGTCGCGGGCAACCCGTGCTCTGAAGCCTGCGTGAATCCGAGACGCTGCTCCTCCAGGCACGGGCACACTCCCCGCGGCCTTCAGCCTTCCCGACTGCTGGAAGCGCTCCCACCGCCAGGACGTGCCCGCGGCGGAGGGGGCGCGGGCGGAGCCGGGGCCCCCTCCACGCCTCGGGGCCGGGCCGGGCCGCGGGAGCGCTTCAGGCCG
>VXAL01011842.1:666784-719525 GCA_013399475.1 Chauna torquata
GTATTTTTTCAGTTATTCTTTAGTTTACCCTTGATTTAATTTCTTCCATAAATAGCGTTTATGAAATGACATGAAACTGTATTAGGAGCTGTAGCACACAGTTTATTAGGTGAGCTTAATGATGCAAGTCTGACTAATAAATGAATGCTCTTGGAGATATTTTTAATTCATGTTCAGATTGAGCTGGCTAAAACAAAGCAGTTTTGGCAGCCTTTACACTCATTTGCACTATACATGGTGGATGTGTATGAACAAAAGCTGCCCTCAGGCAAATGTTGTAGTTAACAGAATTTTTACTTTAAGTCTGTTTACATCTGTGCTTTTTGTCAGATAATCTGAGACAATTTCTACTGAACTTAAAATTTACACGATTTATTGCTTCCGGCTGCTGGGTTGGTATGTTTTCATCCTATATGTTGATTAAAAAAGAAAGTATTTATGCATTTAAGGGGGCTAAAGTTTTTCATGCGGATTTTGAACAGTGTTGGACAACTGCAGTGTCCTTCAAGTCCAATATTTAATATCTTAGCAGTTTTCTCATTTCTTGTGACCTGTTTTTCATTGCAAAAAATTCTGCAGAGAGCACAAAAATTGCTTAAATGTACTTCCTTGTGTATGTGTACAAGTGTTGGTGCATCTAACTTGAAAGCAGTTTTCATCTTAAGAGCTGCTCAGTCTAGTGGAAAGAAAACAGTATGATGTCAATCAAGTTTGAAAATATTAGACTTGTGAAAGTGCACCTGTGTGAATGTGCAGCCGTGAGAAGGATGTTTCAGTCAGAGATATTGTCTATTTGCTGTCATTTAGTCCTCTGTTGCTGCATTCTTAAAATTTTCAGGTGGATTGGCTAGTTTTTCACATGACCAGCCCTCAGGATTGTAAGTTTAGTGGCAGCTTTGTCTGGTGGCATGTATATTTCCAAATTTAACTTGACACTGATTACAGCGCAGATTAAGTATGTAGAGTATAAAAGAGTTGTGAAGAAGGACAATCTAAAATTTGGTCTGGAATCAATGTCATGATAGGATTTTTTCCAATTAGGAAAATCTATTACAAACAGCAAACACCATAATTTGACTTACTGCTTTTTCTGGCTCATCTTAAGAAATTTCCTTCTTTTGCATCTCCATAATCCGAAAGTAGAAGACTTCATATTGTTTATATCATTCAGATTGTCACGCTTCTGCCAGCAAACTGGAAGAATTGGTTTGGTTGTACGTGGTTTTTTTTTGTTTTTTGTTTTTTTTAATTTAAATTTTAATATAAACCGTTGCATTTTATTTAAGAAACTGAACTATTGCCCTGCTACTTGGCATGCTGTAGTCCACACTGTGTAGAGCTCTTTGTGATGGGAGCAGGGATAGATTCACCAGGAACATCAACTATGTGATCTTTATTTCAGCATTAGCCTTGCTTGTAGTGGCATTACTATCTTGTCCACATCATGGTTGCATCTAGCCCTGTTTCTTACGCCTTTTTCAGTAACTGCATTCAGAAGGGATGGACTTCTCTATTAAATCTCTCTTCTACTGGAACTGAACCAAAATATCTCTCTAATACCTTGAAGTAGTGTGAGCAATAGAGTCCATTGTACAGTACTTGGTCATTGTCAGTGGCCGGGCAGTCCAATGTACAATAGCTTTTCTTTTTCATTCTAAGGAAAGATTACTGGGGAGGTTGAAATGAAAGTCCCATCTGAAGGCCAGATCCTCATATACTGTAAATTGTGGTATTAAAGTCAGTGGTTCAGTCGGATTCATATCCCCAGGGATATGTTGGATAGGAAATAAACTGTGAAGAAAAAATTGCTGCTGGTCTTTCCTGAGACAGCTGATTGCTATAAAACAGTAGAGAACAAAATGTGTGTGGGTTTTGAGACTGTATGATACACAGAAGATGTTTCCTGGAGAAAATATGACACAGCTGTAGGTTAAAGCAAGTTGAAAACAAAATGAAAAACCAAAGTGAGAAAGCCAGGGTTCTGTCAGCCTTTTTCTATACTTTGTATAAATACTGTCGTGTTCTGATTCTTGGCACAACTTCAAAATTAGAGTTCTCTGCTAGGCAACCATAAACATTTGTTAAGCTTATTTATGGAGTTTAAATAGCTTTGTATTTCACCATAGAAAGAATTACATCCTTCAAAATATTTAGTGATTGAGAATAGGCTTATTGTTAGATTCTGGAACCCTTACCACAAGCAGCTTGAGATGTGGATTTGTTCAGGAAGTAGAAAATATGGCAGGGTATCATATGTTAGGGCCATTGCCTTCTAAAGAGGTGCAACGTGTAGTTAACCTCATTATCAAGCTGTTGTAACCTTTTACAGTATTCTTTTAAGAGCTGTGGTGTCTCTTAAGCCTATGGCGATGTCTGGAAAGTTCCACATAAGTAAAGCTTTGATAGTTTGTGTTGCAGAATATTTTACTTTTTACTTTACAGAGAGATCCTTTTGACATGATTGTGGCTTTTTTTTTTTCTTTTTTAAAAAGCTTCTTTCCTCACAGGTGCATATAGTTCCACTCCTCTTTGTCTCTGGGTCAGTGTTGAGTGCACTGATTTGTACTCAGAGCTAACTGGCAACACCTGGGTGAATGGAAAGTTCTTATCAATCATCAGAGTGGTCAGCAGGATCCTTGCTTTGCAGAGAGCCACAAGCCACATCCTGGGTAGTTGAGAGAGTGGAGGAAGTAGGGGAAGAGCTCTGTGAGCGAATGTAGAGCTCTCTTATTCTCCCATTTTAAATTACAAGGTTTTCTTTGTGATCTCACCTTCTTTATATGGGAATTTTCTTGTCACCAGTGCCTGTCTTGTTTCCCAAGCTGAGCTAACCAAGTGCTCCCAGGTTTCATGAGCATTATTTAGATGGTTAGTGAGCTGTGCTTTTGAGTTGTGGGAATCCGTGATATACAAGCTGTTTGTGTTGGAAATGCAATTGATACTTCTCAGTTGATAATGTTTTAGACTGCAGCTCCTGGGACAGCTGAATCAACAGCTTGCTGCATGTCCCACTCCCTCTTCCGATCTTACTTTTTTCCTCTCCAGACCACACAGTCCTGTCCCTTTTTTCCTTGTATCGGTTCTAGCCCGTGAGAGGCTTCTGTTTGCCAGTTTTACTCATTAAAATAGTAAAAGCTGTTCTTTTTTTTCTTTCCTTTTTTTTTTTTATTTTGTTTTAGGGGATGAAATTAGTTCAAGCAGGGGTCTGAGGAAAAGTTAAGCAGTGAACAGTGAGGAGTTTGTCATGGGAGACAGGAGCAAGAATACCTTCCAGAGGCTGTGAGTTGTTAGCACCATGTGTCTTCGCTTTATGCTGGTTTAAGCAACCCCTGTCCTCCAAACCTGACTGCCTATGACAGCCTGCTGTTGTTTTGCAGGTTGTCCCTGTCAGGTACATCTTGCAGCCCTGTGATGAACTGGCTTCAGGATGCAATCAAGCTGAGAAATACCTGCATGAGGAAAAAAAAAATAAAAGGTGACTTCTGACTGCAAGACTACTGTAATACAGCTCCCCACTCCCACCCTTTCAAGTTGAAGTTGGTGGGCCTAAGGTCAGGCAGTACTGTAGAGCACTGTCATAGTTTGCTCTTCTTAGTTGAAACAAGAACATCACTGAAGTCAGGGAGACTGATATTCTTGAAGTGATGCTTCCCTGAACTCATGATTTCAGTAATATTCTTGTAACAATTTGTTATCCTCTGGAATGTGAATACTGGTACAAGAGAAGTGAATGCTGAAGATGTCCCTGGTCTTGCTGATCTTCATAGGTACCAGAGAAAACATGAACGTGAATTGCATTGGAGAACTATATGGATAGACTTGATTGTCTTAGTGTTGCATGTTTGACATCTGCACTGTATTTTGGCAACAATTCAGCTGAAGAGTAAATAGTATGAATATTTGCATAGTTATAATAAACATACCACTGTATCATAAGGGAGTAGAAGATGCGCTGATAAAAATCCTCTAAATGGTTATATATGGCAGTGTTAGACTAAACCCAGTGTTTACAGTTTAGGATATGCAAATTTGAGACTGAAAGTTCACTCCTGACTCTTCTTATTTATGATTACAGTTTCCAGTAATGAGCCGAATCCTGGGTCCCAGCAGATAAGGACGTGGTGATGTGAGGCTCAGGACAATGCACGAAACATCTTTATATCCGTTTGGTAATGATGATCAGGCTTATGACTGGTCCTGAGTTAGTGGCATCTTAAATGTTCAGGAAAGTTGTCAATAGCACAGTTGTTTTTTTCCTTAGTTATGCAAAGGGCTCTTCTTGTTGTTCTTAGAACCTTAAAGAGTAGAGAAGGAGTTCCAGAGAACACTTCCTTTGCAAGAGTTCTCTTCAGCTGATATGAAAGCTGTAAACTTACTATCTTTTTAGATTTTATGGTTGGGAGCAGTCTGGGAGTATGCAGGAGAGGAGTGTCGTGAGGTTGAGCTGTTCTTTGCCTTCAGTATCCACAGATGCGATCTTAGGTTTATATGGCTGCAGGATCTAATCGTCAGTGGGTTAGCTCAAACAGACGTGCTCAGGAAACAGAAGTACTGTATATGTTAGTACTGAGAGAAGGTATAGAGACGGATTTTCTTCTGCTGCCTTTTCAGTACTGCTTCCTGTTGTCCGAGGACCAAGAAGAACAGATTTTTCTCCAAACTGTTCCTTAGAATAGTTGCTTCAAACCAGAGTCCTTTACCTCTGGAAAAATCACCCTTGCATGGGTGATCTGACAGTGTGCTAAAGATACTCTACTGGCACAGTGAATCTCTAAGTTTCTGGAAATATCCTGAGCAAGCAGTTGGTAATTAGGGCTGCTTTTTCTGGCTGTTATATAAAAAGTAGCATTGAAATGACCTAAAAATTCTCCTCTGGTTCATTGCCTTTGTCTGTACATATTTTGGTCAAGCCATTAGTTAGATCTATACTTTTTGATTTGTCAGGGTTCACCTGTAGAGACTATCTGCTTTAGTAGTTGGAAGAATAAGTGATGCAGGGTTTATATCAGTCTTATCGACAGATGAGATTTTGTTGATTTATTAACCATTTTTAGTTGAATCTTTCAGGATTTGCGTGTATTCATGCAAGTCATACCTATTGAATGAAATTATGATGGACGTGCATGAAGTTATGGACACCCTGCCTGCTGCCATTTCTGCTAGTCAATCTATTTTTCCAACTAATTTGAGAGGAAAAAAAAACAACCTCGAACTCCCTCATAAAACACTCAAAACATGTTGTATCCTGGGACTATAGTAGGGAATGGGAAGCCAGGACTTCACTTTTTTTAAAAGCTGAATTTAATGAGTACATTGTAAAAAGGTGATGAGGGAAAATAAAACCCCAATGGAAACAACTTAAGCATTGTGCTTTTCCATCCCCAATCTATTAAGTGAAGAATAAGAAAGAAGTTTTATGTAGGTGTAGCTGTAATATATATAGCTGATGAGCACAAATTTGGTGTGTTGCATATGTAAGTGGGAAGAAACATGGGAAGACAAGACTGTTATTTTTGATACTATACAAGATGAAGTCTTTTTTTTTAATTAAATGCATTTTTAGGCTTGTGTTATCTCTCCTTTGGTATTCTCAGAGAATTTTATCTTAAGTCATTATCTCTGATCTGGGCAAGTGAACTTTCAGCATTTTCCTTCCAATTTAAATCTGACTTGTTGGGAAGAGTACTGTGACTGGTGTGCTGTGATGGATGGTTATAAGCTCTTCAGGAGGGATAGGCAGGGCAGGCAAGGTTGGGACGTGGTGATGTATGTGAGGCAGGGGTTGGATTGTATGGAGCTTGCAGTTGGTCACAACACTGTTGAGAGCCTCTGAGTAAGAATTAAGGGACAAGCAAATAAAGTGGATGTTGTGGGAGTCTGCTGTAGGCTACCCTGCCAGGATGATGACACAAGTGAATTATTCTATAAAGAGTTCAGGAATCTCTATGTCAGCTGCCCTTGTCCTTATGGGTGACTTGAGCTTCCAGACATTAACTGGGAATGCCATATAGCCAATACAAACATGTCTGGGAATTCCTAAAGTACATTGAAGATACCTTCTTGGTACAGGTACTAAGGGAGCTGATTAGGAATGGTGTCACCCCCTGCCCTTAGGTTTGTTGTTTGTAAACAGAGAGGGTCTCATGAGTAAAGTGGCGATCGGTGGCCATCTTCACCACGGTGACCATGAAGTCATATTTAAAATCTTTGGTGACAGGAGCAAAGCTGCCAGCAAGATTTTGACCCTGAATGTGAGGAGAGCAGACTTCAGAGGCTGCTCAGGAAACTAGTTAGTAAGATCCGCTAGTAATCTGCTTTTGAAGGTATTAGGGTCCATCAGTGCTGGTCACTTTTTAAGAACCATTTCTTGAGTGCAGGAGTGGGTGATTCCGAAGTGTCGGAAGTCAGGTGGAGCAGCAGCTCAGCTTGGCTGAGCAGAGATCTTCTAGAACTTAGGTGGAAAAGGAAAGTGTATGGACATTGGAAGCAAGGTCAGGCAACCCAGGAGGGCTACAGAGATGCCATTTGCCATTGTAGGAAAAAAGTTTGTGCGGGCTCCCGAGGGAGATTGTCACAGCACCAAGCCTGCCGGAGTTCAAGAAGCATTTGGAGAATGCTCTCAGATGTATGGTTTAAACTTTAGGTAGTCCTGTGTGGAGCCAGGAGTTAGACTCGATGATCCTTGTGGGTTCCTTCCAACTTTGGATATCCGATGTTTCCATGTTTCTGAGACATCTCAAACTTTTCCACAGCATGTACAAGCATTTTTTTTTTTACCTAGAACAACTCTCAGTAGAGTTGGTTACACGATTGCATCTGTCTTTCGTTGGAGGGATATTTACTATCTGTTGAGACCAGCATCACCAGGTTGTCCTGGGACCCAGTTTCATGCTCAACTTTCATAGGATCCCAGGAGCTCTGTTTTCAGTGTTTGGATCTAATTAGCATGCTTTGAAAAGGGACTAAACTGCAGTTAAAGTATATGTCACTATGTTGGGCAATATAGTATGTGACTCCACAATTTGTTTTTTAGCTTTTCTGACATGAGAAGTAATAGAGGTATTTAGAAGCCCTTTTGCAACTGAACTGAACCTACTGCCTTCCAAAGCAAAATTACAATGTAGAAACATAATTGCCCATGTAATAATTTTAATCAGTAAATAAACAAAGGCTTACGGTAAACTGAAACATTGGCCAGAAAAATCTTAATAGAACTCGGGGGAAAAACAGTGATGGTAAATTTGTTTCCTTTTGTGTGGTCCTAAGGAAACGGAGTTTGTTAGTTTTGTTCGTGGTTCTGTAGAGGCCAAATTCCATGACTGACTCCCTGTGCGTATGCAGTATGAATTGCATATGCGGTGTTTAACTGTGCATTATCAAAGTATTTCTTGTACATAAGTTTTTCAGTGTGCATGAAGAACTGCTTTGTGGATTTACAGAAAAATGTAGTAAAAGAGGTTACGTGCACAATTCTTGCTGCATTTATTGTGACAAATGAGACAAGGCTCTAAAGGAGGATAGTTCAGCATCTTAGATGCTGCTTTAGAGACTCAAACGATATTTTTGCATCTGTCAAGGTATTTGTGTAATACTGACAAATCATGTATGACAGACTTAACAGGTAGTCATCACTTGTGTGTTCTAGGTGTTTTTATTTTTTCCTGTCTGCATGCCTGACTTCATATGCCGGAGTCTGACTTCTTGTAACTGAGGTCAGTAGGAGCTGCGCTTTGAGTGCCAGGTATTCTAAAATGTCACATCTGAAGTTGGGTGCACCATATTAGCAGTTATTTCTGTTTTTTAACAGCTTGGTTCCTTGGCTTCCCTCTATAAAATGAAGCAGAAAGCACCCTCATTTTGCAAGCGAGGTGGGAAGATAGTGATGGTTGTGAATTGCTGTTGTAAAGCATTGCTACAGAAAAGCTTACAGAAGAGTAAATAATGTAGTATTCTGGGCGGAATTTAATTATTATTCAGTGAAAAAGGCCTAAAGAACTCATTGAACAAAGAAGACAAAATTTTAAGTAACTGCTCAAGAGTCAGGCTTTGCCTCTTGTAAATACTGAATGAGATAAGGATCTTGTGGAATTAGTGACCATGTCATTAAAGAGAACACACAAAAGAAACTTCACAAGTTTGGGCAGGGATCAATGCAGAGTAAACTAAGCCCAGCATAATTACAGTGTTTCACAGGGAGTGTATGACCTAAGTTTTGCACATTAGTGTTATATTTTCCTAGGTTTTCAGTTAAAAAAAAAAAGTAATTTCTATAGTGGAGACAGTGACCCTCCCATCCCTCCATGTAGATCACTGATTATAACCGTTTCACAGAGCTGGTAGAGTAACATGTAGAGAATGCTGGGTTGTAATAGCCTATAGAGACCAAATGCACCTGGGAGGTAATTGCCACATTCTTTTCCAGTAGGTTTCATAAAAATTTGCTGATCACAGAACGGGGATACTGGTATCTCGGGACCTATTCCAGTATCTCAAGTTGTTCCCCTGATTCTGCCTACCTAAGCAACCTCACTTATCTTTCCCCATGTAGTTATAGTTTCTCCTTTTGTGGTTTTGTATTCTAAACCCTTTTTCTTGTTCTTGACTGCTGGGATCTCTGTGTTCTGGGTTGTCCCTGCAGCTACCAAACTTACCTCAATCTCCCCACCACCACTTTGACTCTCTCAGCATCCTCACCCAGCTCATCCAAGTTCCCCTTCTCACCTCATTCTTCTAGCCCTATCTTCATTTTTCTTCTCTACTAGCTCCTAAATGCAGTTTCTTCTGGTCTTCATCCTTTTCCCATCTTGTCTGGAACTGACTGGGTAAAGAGAATGACACAATTCTCACTCTGTAACTTAAAACCCTGTCAGCATTTCCTCCATGCCAAGTGTCCAGCTAGTTTCAGTAGATCTAGTTCCTTGCCTGAGTCTTTCTCCTTTGTTCACTTAATCCCAATCCATTTTTTTCAATGCATTTTATTCATAAATTCTGGCTATCTTTTTCTGTTCTCCTTATCTTAGAGACTTGCTCACACTTGCAATGCACCAGCAGATTTTTCCATGTCCCAGTCTTTCTGGTTTGTTTTTTTTTTTTTCCTTCCCCCTTCCAATGTAGCTGCATCTTGCTCTGTGTTTAGTCTAGTCAGACTTTTTTCATCCACAGTGCCTCCCTGTGCCATCTGGAGCTGAGGACTGTGAAAATGCAGAGCTGAGCCCCCTCTCCTGCTGCTCTGCCACATTCTGGAACAGACAAGCTGGGAATTTCTTCCCAAGGTGCCAGTCTGGGTAGCTGTGCAAGAGCAGTGTGTTGTCTGCTCACATACAGGTGTTGTGGAAGGATGAAGTACACGCACCATTCCTCCTATCAAAAGTGTTAGATTCTGGTTAAATAAATAAATGATTTGCAACATTCCCAGAAATGAAGGGACAATTAGGGTCTTTTAGCCAAGTGATATAGCAGAAATTTTACTTCTATGCCTATCGCAAGGTCACAATTTTCTTGCTTAAAGCTTTTATAAAATAAGAACCTGCATCTTGCCACCACCAGTAAGCTCAGATTGTTCAAGTCCTATTTCAAAGGTACATATGTTAGCAGGTAATATGCTGGTGATTCAAAGACTTCTGTGACATTCGTTGTGAACTGAGCTTGTATTAA
The DNA here is from genome assembly GCA_013399475.1 of Chauna torquata. Lineage (NCBI taxonomy): Eukaryota > Metazoa > Chordata > Aves > Anseriformes > Anhimidae > Chauna > Chauna torquata. The sequence goes on from VXAL01011842.1 coordinate 676,439, forward strand.
ATAGTGTTGCCCTTGATTTTGAACTCCCCACTTTGTGGTAGTTCAATGTGAGGTGACTTAAACTATTGCTATTCCAAAGCAAGACTTTTTTATAAAAGTAATTTTTTCCAGCTGAGGCTGGGTTTGAGTACTTAGCTTTCCCACTCAGTATTCCTGGGAACAAGAGAGTCACATCTGCTTGTTCTCTTAAGCACTTTTGGCTTTGAGAAGCAGCTTTCATGAATGAAATATTTGTGCTTAGTTTGCTTAATATCCTTTACTAAATGAGTCAGTGAAGCACATGTAGGTAAAGAGATGATATTTTTAGTCTTTATGCTGTTCACCTTTGTCTACTTTGCAGTCAAAGGAACTGGCAAGGATATTACAAATTGTTTGTATCATCCTCAGAGTTTAGCTGGCCAATTTTACAAGATCTGTGAAATGGTTTTAGTTTCCTGCTTTAATGCTTTTTTATTGGTAACCTTTATATTCTTTTCCATGAGCAAACACACTTTATTCTTGGTATTGCCATGCTACTATGAGTCATATGCAAAGTAGGTCTAAAAACCAGGGCTGATAGGAAAGAGAGAATAAAAACAATAACAAATGCTTGTCCTGTTCCGTAAGGACTTTCTGATTTGTAAAAAGTACTCCTCATGCTAAGGAGCTCTTTTGACCTCCTGTACTCTCTTTTAACAAATCCCTCAGTAGGAGGCAAATCCACCTTGCTGTGAAATATATATAAATACATATATACGTTATTGATTACAATCCCAAATTATCCTGTGGGGTACTCTGCCATCCTGTCTTTTAATGACAACAAATGGCAAAATGGTTAGGAGTTTGAAAGTGAGATAGCAATGACTCATTCTGTTCCGTAGCAAGGTAATAACTCATTTAACAAGGCTACTCTTCTTCAGCTTCACAGCTCCATGTACAGGCTTTGATTTTTTCTCTCCCTGTTCTGCAATTGAAAGGTGAAATGTAACGCTCCGCCTGACTTCTTTCTTGAGAAAACTAAACAGGAGAGAAGTCTAAAGCCATAGTCCTGTGTACAGTAATACTCATATTTTAATGACTGCATGGGATAGTCTTATTGAATTCATAGACTTAAAGACAAGCTCTATTCAACTGAATATAGCAAACTAGGATGTGATAATGAATAGCTATTTACAGAGCATGGAAAATGAAAGCTTGTCAGGCTTTCAGAATAGCCAGCAGTGGTTTTAGGTAGATCTGGTAAGTATTTTGTTTAGATGTTGTTTTTCAATTAAATGGATTTTCAGCTTTTTTTTTCTTTAAATTCTATGATAAAGGTTAGCTTTATGGGGAAAAATTGGACCTTTCACTCAAGATTTCCCAAAAGCAAAATAATGGTGGGGAGGACAGCAGAGTAGTTTCAGAAAACTGCTCTGTGTAAATCTTATGGAATATTTAGTTCTGGTACCTGGCAGGCAGCAAGGACAGGTCTGCTTCTCTACCTGTTTTATCTCCTCCTTGAGGAGGAGAGGCTACAATTGCACTCTGGGAACTGCAGGATGGTTGTGCTGAGCTAGGGTGAAGGTGGGTAGATAGACCAGATGTTTAAAAGATGCTGAGAACTCAGATTCTGGTCATGAGGGAATAAAAGTGTGTACTTAATACATTCAACACATTGATTTTAGGAGGGACTACATACATGTGGTTGCATCAAATACAGAGGTGTTATAAATAGCTGCGCTCTCTGATACATGCTTTGGTTTTGGGTGATCCTCTTGACTGAAGAGACAAACTGTAATTTAGTCTTTCATTTCACGGTAGGTTTAGAACTGTTTAAGGCTGTTAGGATGTCAGGGTTCATTGTTTTAATTTTGTTAGTGTGTACTCTTTGCAATTAGTGCTATTTAAGCCAGCCAAAAGTATACCGGTATGAAAATGAATGTTTAATGCTTACAGAATAATAGCATACTAATTATTAAGCTCTGTTCAGAGAAAGAAAAATGGACAATAAGCTTATGAAAGGTGCACCAAACACTGAAATGGAAAATCATTATGACTCTCCATTCCTTAGGATCAAGTCAGTAAACCACCATCCCACTAGGTGGCAGATGGGAAGACACCAATTCTAACAGTAAATGAAAATGACTTTTAATGTCAGTTTTTCCAGTTGAGATTGGGTGTAGACACCTAATGGGCTGGCTGTGTGCATGTATGCATGTGTGCGTGTACATGGGAGGTATTCCTATCCTTATAGCCGTATCCTTTCCAACCGTGGTTTCTCAGACCTTCTGAATGAAAGCACCCTTTTGAACATCAGGAACCTTTTGTTGATCACACTGACCTCCAAAGTCAGGTAAGTTGCCCAGGGTCTGTTTGTTTGAATTAGTGTCTGGCCATGTGATTGTACCTGGAATCATTAGAAAACTCTGCTTTCCTGTGAGAAATCCGGAGTAGATGAAGCTCCAACTTTTTCTGAGACATTTCAATGCTAACAAAAAGATAATGTACTCACAGGAGAAAGAAATATGTCTGTAGAGAGGAGATAATTGATAAAAAGATTTCTTTGTTTTCCAAATGTTAGCTCACTGTAAATATTTTGTATAATTTCTGCAACCACATTTATCCTTCTTCTGGTATTACTGTGTCTCAGTGGTGAAAGTTCAGTATGTGGACATATGAGGAGAGTAGTTAGGTGTGGGGGCAGGATGAATTTCTCCTGGTTTTATTGTTTGGTGAAACAGGGAACCCGCACAGGTGGAGTCTAGGCTTTAAATTCTCTTTAGTGAGTGAAGAGGGTTGGGAGGGAAGGAATGACTAACTGGGGCATGTGAGGCTGAGCTTTCTGTATGCTGTACTCCAGGACTCATTTTTTTTCCAAGAGACTTCAGAAGGAATGAAATCAGAATGTAAAAGCTGAAGAAATCTAACTGGGTTACTTCAGTAGGTAAGAAAAAGCTACATGATCACATTCATTTGCACTGATAGAGATGCGATTTGAAGTTGTCACAAGAAAGAGTGTGTTTCTTCTGTTAATGTATGCAAACAGAAGAGGGAAAATGCCCCCACACCAGGGTGTGCAGGGAAATCCTGTATGCAGCATGCTTATAAATCATAGGTGAAAAACAGGTGTTGCCTCAAAATATCTATGCTTTTGATAATGTACTTCAGAAGTATATCAACGTCTAACTCTGCATTTCTCTTTGGCAGCAAACATCTACAAAATGGCTTTCTTTAAGTGCATAAAACATTGAAGCAACTGAAAATTAAACTAAGACAGTAGTTGATTAAAAAAGGAAAAAATATAGTTGCAAGTAATGCTTGTGAAGAACTTAAAGAATTCAGGAGTACCATTGATCTCTTTCTTCCTTTGAGATTTGTTGTGTACGTATTGGTGGGTCTCTGGGAACAAATAAGAAGGAAAAATGCTAACTGTAAAATATGCTGCAAAATATGTATCTTTTTATACTGGTTTCTAAGGGCTTTTAATAATTTTCACGCTGCCATTTCATAAAATAGCATTGAAGCAGAAAGCAGATTTTTGGTAATTGCTGTCTTAACATCTTACATAGATTATAAGTATATATTTATATAATTAACTACTGATATGTGTGTTCAGGTACCCTATAACATAGTGTTATCTTCAGATAAGTTTTCAACTTAGTACATTGCTAGCTTAATAGGCAGAATTGGTAATATGCATGTCTCTGAGTAATTTAGGATTTGATCTGTAGTATCTGAGCTATATGACTTGAGGTTTCCATTAAATTACTTCTTTCATTTTACTTTAGCAAATATTGGACAATGCACACACAGCGTATGTAGCGTATGACTGGAAGTTCATGTAGTTTTGTGGATATTAAGCAAAATAAATGGTACAAGTAGGGAAATTAGTCTGCATGTATTTTAAAATTGCAATGTCTCTGTGTATTTATAGAAGCTGCCTGCAGTGGACTGATGTCAGTATGGGCCATTGAAGGGAAAAATAAAGAGTAAGTGGGAAATGGGTTCTCTTCTGCTCCCACTGTTAGTAAGAGTAGAAGTTTTTCAGGTGTAGGGTATTTGACTCTATGAGCAGGGAATATCATGAGTCATGAGGTCGGAAGAAACTGAAGGAGGCAAACAGAGACTGTAGCTGTTAGGAGGTGTAGAAATAGTTGCACAGCTCAACAGCCACGGATTATTGTATATCTTACTGTTTAACAGAAAGAGGTAGACTTTGGTACAGAATTGGAATGGTTGCTTTACTGTGGAAAGTCTAGCCCCTTGCTAAAACAGCAACTGTATTTTGCATGTATAACTGTAGGCAGCCATATGCACCCTGGAAATGTGGTGATACGAGTGCCCTTGAACTTTTCACAGACTCAGTGTTTTACTCTAAAAATTTCTACCGCTATAGTTACAGGAAAATAAAACCCACCAGAATTTACTGCCAGAAGGACATCTGTCAAGACGGGCAGGTAGTGATAGACAAGTGGGAAAGGTTTTAAACTAAAAGAGGGGAGATTTAGCTTAGATACAAGGAAGAAATTCTTTACTCAGAGGGTGGTGAGGCACTGGAACAGGCTGCCTGGAGAAGCTGTGGATGCCCCATCCCTGGAAGTGTTCAGCGCCAGGTTGGATGGGGCCCTCAGTAACCTGGTCTAGTGGGTGGCATCCCTACCCATGTCGGGGGGGTTGGAACTAGATGGTCTTTAATATCCCTTCCTGCTCAAGCCATTCTATGATTCTATGATATATAGCTTTTTTCTCCCCCAAGGCATTCCAAGAACCCTTCAAGAGCTAGAATGTGGCTTGATGTTGTGATACCTGGAAATGATGTTTTGTTATTGCCTGAGGGTAGCGTATGAACTTGATCAGATGATTTTTATTCATTGTTTTTGTTATTTACAAGACCTAGGGTAATATTACATGCCATTACTCTAGGAACTTGGAACTTAACCCTGTGCTATGCTGTTAGACCAGCTGTAGCCTTTCCACTACATTGTCTTTGCAGATTGAAGATATAATTTAAAATCCAATGTAATGAAGTGTTAACAGCAGCATTTGGTCATTAACTTCATTTTCACAGATTCTTGAGTTGGTTTTCCAGTTGAACGTAAATGATGTTTAGAATATGATAATCAAATTGGCTTGAGATTTTAATATAAAACTACAGCTGGTTTCAGAAGAGGTTAGAAGAATGTATGGAAGGTGTGTTCTTCACCTAAATGTAACCTGGAAACCTTTGAACCAGTCCATGGGGAAGGGAGAATATCCCTACATCGCTTAACTTTCTGTTTATATTCTTTCCTTAATCTAATAGCCATTGTCAAAGATAATTGATTGGGCAAGATGGATCTTTGTTCTGATCACTGGGACTTTTTTGATCACTAGTGGCAAGCAGATGTTCATCAAACAAAAGCAACAGAAATAATATGCATGTACACGTACATATCCTGACCCCAGCACATACCCTGAAGATACTGAAAAGTCTACTGTGTGGATTAAGTTGTTATGCTGTAGCCATAGCTTGGATATCCTCTTGCTCTTTGTAGATTCAGTTCCGCATCCTTTCACAACAGGAGTTTACCTGTGTCTGAGAGTGGTTGCTTCTGAGAAGGATGCTTTGGGATTCCAGTGAGTGTGCCTCGGAATCCCTCTGGTTGCTGGGAGGATGAACTGGCTTGTTTTTGCCTGCTGATTGCTTCTGTGTGTCTTCAAATGCATTTCCCTCTCTGCTATTAGTAAGTCTAGGCAGTATTCAGGCCAGCATAGATATTAGGCATTAAGCAATGTCAGAGAGACATTGGGGAAGTTTGTGTGCAGGTCGGCTCTGAAATTAAAGTCTAGATGAATTGTCCTCAGCAGAATTCTAGAAGTCCTGAAATTATTTAAAAAAAAAAAAAAAAAAGAAAAGCCAAGATCCAGGGTTTACTGAGGTTGCACTCTGTGTCAGATCTGAGCCTGGAATATATGTGGCTCAAGCTATCTCTTTGTTCTGAATGTCTGCCAAGATGAACCAACAGGTCCAATCAATAGCCGGAGATAGATCAGTGTTTGGATTATTCTATACTTAGGATAGCTTAGCAGTGCTTTGTATAAAATTATTGTGTTATAGAGGTGATAGAACATAAAGATCAGTAGCCATGCATCTTCCAGACCAAATATACTTCTAGCACAAGCTGTATGTTAAGTATGAGATTCTTAGGGTAACCCCAGTAGAATGTGTTTTTCAGTCAATTCAGTCATTTAGTGGAATGTCTTTTTCAAACACGTGTTTGAGCATGATATCTGAGATATGTCAGTTGGCAGGCAGAATGTAACCTCTTCTCAAGGAAAATCTAGGGATTAAGATGGGTATTCCCATGAACATGTCAGCTCAGTAGCATTTAAAAAATATAAGCAATTGCTAACTATTATTAAGAAAGGAGTAGGGAATGAAACAGAAACCACCATTATGCCCTGGCTTATTATTTATTTTTAAACTATTTAGTATACATGTGTTCTACAATTGAAAGTTTTTCAAAACTGTATTGTTCTTCATTGTTTGGTATGCTTAAGCTCAATGTGGCTGAATTTTGTACTTGCTGAGATTTTCATTCCCATTTCCCTTAGCATTGAGTTGTGGTACTTTTATACGGCAAGTGTCTTTGTTACTGGCCAACTGGCATATTTAATTTATACATGAATGCTTGTTCTTATCTATGTTTATTTTATATAGAGGCAGCCACCAAAATTTTCTTTTAAATAGATGTATGGGTGGGGAATCTTAGAAGATTAATTCCCATTAATCTTGTATTGTGAACAGTTTGCTTTCACTTGAACAGTTCACTTCAGTTATATCCTGTACATCCAACTCTAACAGCTCTGTGTTCAAAACACGTCTGTTACAACCTGAGGGAAGAAAATACGAATTTAAAGTGCTGCTTTAAAGTGTATACAGCTAGAAAGCCTCCATGATATTAATAAAATGCACTTAGCCATTTCCCCCACAATTAAACAGCTCCTTCTGAGGAAATAATGCTCTGTATTTCTTACTGTGTTTGTTTTTCTAGGGAGACTTTCAGAATGGATGGCTCGAAACCTCTTCTTGTTTTTCTCTTTGTATCCACCTTCTGCTCTATAGATGCACAGCAGACTGGTAATACATGAAAGAAATGTCTTGTCTTCAAATTAATAGCATGTTTTTTCCCATATGTATCCAATGCCAGAGAAAGATGAAGAAATGGTAACAGTTTATTCTTTGTTTAACTAGGGATGATATGGTATGTTTTTATGAAACATATATTTAAACTAGGATAGGAGAGTTGTCCTAAAAACAGTGAAATGAAGTGCAACAGTTCATTAAAATTTTTTTGTTCACACATGTTGAGGTTCTGTATGTTCAAAAGCAATGTAAAAGTCTTCCAGTTAAATATAAATTTCATATTTTCCTCACTAAAAAATTTGCAGCCCAAATAATATGCTCTTTGTTAATTGAAGACTGCAAAATGCAAGTCACGGGGCTCAACATTTTCATCTTGGTAGTCAGTTCTTCTGGAGGATCTGCTCAAGAAAGTATTCTGTCCAGTTGCAGGACATTTTCTTCATGTCTGTTGGTTTGGGGAAATTCTGACTGTTTCATCCATGCCCTAATATTTTCATATGCTCCATGAAAGGTGTGGAAACACGGGTTCAGTATTTACCCCAAGTAAATGTGTTTAGTCCTGCTTAAGTCAGTGTGACTTGTTAGTAATGTATGCTTGCAGTATGGAGCTCAAAGTGCACGTGTAACTTTTCCTTTGAGCTCATTTGACAGCAGATCAATGAATACTTGTGGTTCACATATGGAAATGTGTACAGCAATTACCATATGCATTCGCTGCATAGGAGTTCATATGAGCAAACTGTGTATGGAAATTGTGTCGGTGTGAATTTTAGCATCTCTTCTTTGCCTAAGAGTGGTGCAGAAGGACATAGCCTCAGACCCCCTGTATGAGGAACAGGAGAAAAGAATGAGCTAGTGAATGCTGAGAATTTACTAGGATAAAAGGAAAGATTTTTCTGCAAAAGGCCAATAGGTCTTGGATTCTGAAAAACAAACAGGAAGTGAAATTATTCTTTTATTAGGTTACACATCCTGTAGGAAAACAGGAAAGTTACAAAATGTTTCTTCAGTCAACAAGAAAGTTTCTGTGGCAGACGTCATCTTCCTCATAGATGGATCTTGGAGTATAGGGACAAAGAACTCCAAGATCTTGCAAGACTTTCTGTACACAATGGTCAATGGATTTGATATTGGGGAAGACAAAATCTGTACTGGTATGATTCGATACAGTGATGTGCCATGCACTGAGTTCTTGTTGAACATTTACTAAACACAGTATCTTACAGAAGATACAGAAATTGTGGTACAAAGGAGGAGGCACAAAAACTGGGCATACCCTTCAGTTCATGCTAGAGAATCACTTCATAGCAAATGCTGGTAACCAAAACCAAGAAGGGGTTCCTCAAACTGCTGTGGTAATGAGAGATGGACAAGCTGAAGATGATAATCAAAACCTAGCCACAGCAGTCAAGGATACAGGCATCACATTGTATGCCATAGGCATTAAAGATTCTGCTTTGCCTGAACTTCAAGAAATAACAAGTGAGCCAGATGATAAGCATGTCTATGAAGTGGAAGATTTTGCTGCTCTTACAATATTCTGCAAATGCTCTCTACTATGGTAGAGGAGGTAACTGGACCAGTTGCACAGATTGCCTATGAGATGTCCTGAAAGAGCGATTTTCTTCACGGCTTTAGTTTTTTTCTATTTGTAGATAGAAGTATATAGAATTGCAGCATGTTGCCAAAATACAGGTTTTAACTTCTTGTGTCTTCCATATGTTGTTAACTAGCTGTCAATAGTATCAGCTCTTAACTGTGGTGAATTTTGAGTCTACCTTTAAAATATTCAAAATAACGGGGTGGGGGGTGGGGAGGAAGGGAAAGGCAGAATCACAAAACACAGTTCTAATTTATTTCATGAACAGTAAAATGTACATTCAGTTATTCCTTGCTCATGAACAAAGCTAGAGAAGAAACTATAGTAATTCATTCTTTTATGTCATCTTCCTTGAGCAGCTTGCAGAAAAGCCAAGTTGGCAGATGTTGTCTTTTTAGTGGATACTTCAACAAGTATTGCCCAGGAAGACTTTCAAAAGGTGAAGAACTTCCTCTCCTCCTTGGTCTCAAGTCTTGACATTGGCCTTGATGCGATCAGAGTTGGGCTGGCACAATACAGTGATGAAACTTACCAAGTATTTTTGCTGAATCAGTATTTATTGAAAATTAACGTTTTGGAGCTGATTGGGAATTTGCCATATAGGGGTGGAGAAACTTACACAGGGAGAGCTCTGGATTTTGTCAGCACGATATATTTCACTGAATCTACTGGTAGCAGAGCTAAGGGTTATGTCCCACAGTTAGCCATTCTTATCACTGGTGGAGAATCCAGTGATGAAGTTAAATTGCCTGCCAAGAAACTGAGACACAGAGGCATTTCCATCTATGTTGTTGGAATTGGTGTTCAGAATACAACTGAGCTTCAGCAAATAGCCAGCAAACCTTTTGATAAATATCTATACAGCGTTGGTAGTTTTGATGACCTTCCAGATCTCTCCACAAGGCTTTTGAGAAACTTCTGCTTTGCAATTGAAAGCCAGACAGAAGGTGAGGGGTTGTCCTTATACTTGTGCCATTTCAGTTGTTCATACTGTGTTACTGTGGAAAAAAAGGTGTAGAAAAGTGGACCTGCTTTTGATGTTATTTTACACCAGTGTTGCTGTAAGGTAACTCCATTGAAAACAATAGCGATAATTTTGAGTTAGGTCACAGTTCAGGATGGATGTTCCTGTTCTTTTTAACACATTTGAGTGCTGTGTTGAAGTCGTTGTGGTTTAATTGTTTAAAAAAAGAAGATAAGCCTATGCTTGGTGCTCTCTGTAAGCAAAGCCTTAACGTATTGCAAAGAAAATCAGGGTCAGATTCACAGATTCTATGAAGTCCATTCAATTTCATCTCATTGGAGCTGCTAGAGCCTTGTATAGAAGAGCCTTGTTTTGGTTTGATGTCATTGAACAGTTTAACAATTATTTCTGGATCAAACTATGCTTTTTCTGACTGTCTTAATTCTTCCTAAAACCTAGTTCAGAGGCTCATTGAACATTCTAGGATTGACAAAAATGAACGGAAGCCATATTTTCCCATCCTTTCAATATATTTGCTGAACAGCAAAATTCACAGAAAATGTGTTTTCCCTGTTTTGTCAAAGACTTATTTTTGAATGGTGAAAGAGGGAGGGATGTCAAAAAAAAAAAANTGTCTGCCTTTTGGAACAACTCTTCATGGGGTTGTTATGAAGGTGAGTTTATTCTGAAGTGTTCAGGTGGGTCCAGTTCTTAAATGCAACCTAGATTCCAGCAGTGATGTAGAAGACCTTGGTTAATGGAATATCACTGGAGTGGAATGGTAAAGCATGCAATCTCACTCCCAAAGTCCAAAGTAGAGATTTGGTGGGGGGAAGATAAAACTTTTATCTACGTAAATACTGTCAGCTGTAGTGGTTTCTCAAGACATTTTTAAGACTTTTTTACAGAGTTGGTTTCATTAGAATTCTTTGTTTAATTTGTCAAAATATAATACTACAGCAATTGTGTAGCATGTTTCATGGTATGCTGTAGACGTAGAGCTTAGGTCCAAACTTAGAATTGTGAAGATCAATGAAAAGGTTGCTGTTCTTGTTTACATTACATTCAAAACCAGGTCTGGGTATAGGTTGACAGTATTTCAGCAACTCATTTATTACATTTTTTTCCTCTGTGCAGCATTTGCAAAACAATATGGTGATGTTATTTTCCTTATTGACTCCACTGAGAATGTGAAGCCTTCAACGTCTGAGAGAGTAAAACATTTCATCTCCCAAATAGTCAGACAGCTAGATGTTGGGCTTAACAAGTATAGGATTGGCCTAGCCCAGTTTAATGGCATAGGACAGGTGGAGTTTTTGCTGAACACTCACAAAAACAAAGAAGAAGTCCTTGACCACATTCAACGCAGCATTGCATTCACTGGAGGCTCATTGCAGACTGGAAGTGCCATGGAGTTTTTGCAGGAAACCTTTTTCATTGGTGGTGCTGGAAGCCGGCTCAGCGAAGGCACTCCGCAGGTTGTAGTGGTCTTCACGTCCTCTGGATCCAGAAACAATATCACAGAGGCAGCCTGGATGTTAGAAGAGATGGGGGTGAAAGTTGTCTCAATTGATGTTGGATACTTTGACAGGGTAGAAACAACAGTGATAGACCCCTCTGGCACAACTTACCAGATTTATGAAGGGGAAAGCATTGACCTTCTGCAGCAAAACATTGTCAGTGATATGGAAACCTCACTTCAGAAGCTTTATGACCTCGATCCAAGTGTGCCAGCAGGTATGGTGGATCAAAAGAGCAAAACTAGCAGCCTGAGTAGCTTCTAACACACTGGTAATCCAGAGCAACTTCTCAGGTGCCTGTGAGGGAAAAACTGCAAATGGCTGACAGCTGTGCTTTTACAGAGGTATTATATTGAAAAAATATTTACCACCTTTGGCCGTGTGGTCACAATGCTTGCCTATGCATAGTTTGTTGTAAATCTGTATTAACCAAGGGGAACAGGGCAGTGGTCTCGAGGGGTTGGCTGTGCTGGAATTGCCTGTTCTGACTGATGGGACAATTTTGCTCAGATTTTGTTTCCAGAAAATGGCCATAGGAGAGTTTGTTTAACCACAGAATAACTTCGCTAGTATCCTGGGGTATCCTGATTAGTAGTCAGTCTGCAGTGGAGTGAGGAAAGCCACTTGTCTTGCAGAGTTTGCTGTAATGAGGACAAGGGGGCAGTTAAGATAAGTGTTTATTTCAGGGATTTCTTTTACTATGAAAAATCAATATATAAATCTCTACTTCTCAGCGCTGCTAGGGATTTAGATTTCATGTGTTATTGTAGCACCATATTGCATACTACCTTGAGGTGATCCCTTTTGTAACAAACTGTTGTGACTGTTTTACCAATTATCCCAGTGTGACCTACATTAATCTTAACTTCCTTTTATTTATTTTGCTTTTAGTGTGTTCCAGTGCAACTCTTGCAGATATTGTGTTTCTTGTGGATGAATCCAGCAAAGTTGGGTCAAAAAACTTCCAGCTGATTAGGGCTTTTCTGTTAAAAATTGTTGATGCCCTAGATATCGGTCCAAGTAAAGTAAGAGTTGGGCTAGTGCTGTACAGTAATGAACCAAGACTAGAGTTCACCCTGGACACATTTGAGGATAAATTGGAAGTCATGAACTACCTGAAGAATTTACCATATCGAGGTGGGCAACCATACACTGGAGTAGCCATTGAATTTCTGAGGAAGAAGGTTTTTACTGAAGAGGCAGGCAGCAGGAAAAAACAAGGAGTGCAACAAATTGCTGTGGTTATCACTGGTGGTCAGTCCTTGGATGATTACACTGAATCAGCATCTAAACTAAGACGTAAAGGTGTTACTGTCTATGCTGTGGGCATCCAGAATATCACAGAGAGTAGCAAGCTTGATAAAATTGCAACGTATCCCCCAAAGAATCATGTCACCACCCTGAAGTTTTTTCTACAGCTGTCAAATATCAGATGGAAAATAAAGAAACAGCTTTGTAATGAGATTGTGACAAAAGCATTTGTAGTCCCTTTACAATCGCAAAGTCTGAAAAAAGGTAAGAAATGCACATAAAATTGCCATTTCAATGCTGCCAGGCTTGCTGCTGGTGTGTGTACCATCTGCACTTAATGCAAGAGGAAATTGAAGTTCAGACAGGCTTTAGAGAGATTTATAAAGTTCTTGTGGTGATGGACCCAAATGTCCTCCAGCTAAGATCTGCCCTGCTTGGAACCCTCCCGAGTGTATTCCTTCCCTTCTGGGGAATCACGTGGCAGGAAGCCTTTGCTGCTTCCACTTGAGCAAATTCTAAGTCTCCCTCACATTCAGGTGAATGCAGTTCTTCTCAGAAGAACTCAGAGCTTAAAAACATTTACAATTAAATTGTGTCACATCTCAGTTACTTGAATCCAGGTTATTTTTCTGTAATATCTCTCCTGTAATGTTCTTTGCACTTGTCAAAACTGTGTGGAGATGTATAGCGATTCTGAATTCTGACACTGATGAAATATATTATCATCTCTCACCTCTAGGAATAGTTAGGCCATGCTGTTACTAGGAGTTCAGGAGGCTAATCTCTCATAATGATACAAATACTGGTAATATTTTTATTTTCATACCTAAATTCTACCCAGTCTCCCCCAGTGAAGACTCTCTCACCATTACTTTTGAAATTAGCTTTGATGTTATCTACGCTTCTTCCTTCTTTTGTCTTTTAGGCTGCCACACTGTTACTGTACCTTATCATATCTACCTTTATTCTGTTTTTCTCATATTAATAACTGTTCCAGTCCTGACTTCTATCCCATCATGTTTGCTGTCCTGTTATTATCCAGTGCCAGTAACAATGGGTTTCATTACTCCATCTTGTTGTCTTGACACATGTTATTGGTGTAGAGAAGTTTGGTCGTCTCTTATCCAATTTACTGAACACCCAAAAGTACAAGCTTCTGTACTGACGGGCTTTTCCCACATAAAATTATTTTTGGTGTTTAGTTACCTATTTTTGGAGATTGTGATATAATTAAGTGATTTTCTCGCTCCTGGAAGCGTCAACTTCTGTAACTTTTTTTTTCTTGCTAATTAGGTTGCATGGACACAGAGGAAGCTGACATTTATTTCTTGATTGATGGCTCTGGCAGCATATATCCATCTGATTTCAAGGACATGAAAACATTCATGAATGAGGCTATCAGGATGTTCCAAGTTGGTGCCAACAGTGTTCGAATTGGTGTAGTTCAGTATGCGTCTGAGTCAAGGACAGAATTCACGATTGGCCAGTACAATCAAATGATGAGATTAACAGAGGCAATTAAGAATATTGATCAAATAGGTGGAGGTACCAGAACTGGAAATGCATTAAGGTGTATGAAAAGTCTATTCAAAATGGCTTCTAGGGAAAATGTTCCACAGATCCTGATAGTGATTACACAAGGTAAATCTGAAGATGGGGTGAATCAAGCAACAGAAGAGTTGAGGCAACAAGGGATAATTATCTATGCCATTGGCATCAAGGAAGCTGTTCAACAAGAGTTGGAGGAGATAGCAGAGACAAAAGATAGAATGTATTTTGTGAATGACTTTGATTCCCTGAAACTTATTAAACATGAAATTGTGCAAAATATCTGTTCAACAAAAGGTAAGAACATCTCCTAAGCCTGATCTGTTCCAAGCAGTTAATGTTAGAATGTGCTCATACAGTTTTGGTTATACTGAAAATGATGTTGCTACATATCAGAAATAGAGATTTGCGTGTAGGTAATCTCAGACTTTGCCATATCAAGACTAGGTAGCTTTTCAAAGTACAGATTTTACCACTAGCTGAGCAAAATAAAATGAAGCTAAATAGCCAAAGTTGAAATTCTGCCACTGGGAAAGTGCCCTAGAGTAAAAATCTAAGTACTTGTACTTTGGCATGTCCCAACCCCAATTTTGTGAGAATAGACATGGAACCCAGTGATGACTGCCTGCAGTCTAACACCAGGATACTTGTAATTTGAACAGTTGAGTAGTCTGAGCATTACAGAACGCTGTCTTTCACAAGGTGATAAATTCTGATTTTTCAATACGCAAGTCAGGCATGTTTTTCTGACGTGCAGAATACTCTTACCCAGGGATTATGTGCATCTGTTACTGCACCACATACTAACTTGGAGGAAGCTGACTATATCAAGTGGCATAAATCTTTCTCTTGAAATAGGGAGATGAACAAAGGCCTCTCCAGCACTGCAACTTTTGTTTACATGTTAGCTATTAAGCCTCCTGTTTACTATCTGCAGTCAGTTATTTTTTGACAGACCTGCAGAGGACATCGATCTGCCAGTTCTGTCATTTATGTTTTTTTGGGTTTTGATCCAGCTGAAATGTTAAAAGTGTCGGTGAGAAGAGATTTGTGGTTTTATTCTATTCTTTTTTTTCTTTATTTCTTAGTCTGTAAGAATGTGAGAGCTGATATTGTTTTCCTCGTGGACAGCTCAGAGAGTATCCGTCCAGCTGAGTTTCAGAAGGTAAAGGATTTCATTCAGTCACTTGTGACCAAGGTAGATGTTGGGCTTGATAAAGTTCGAATTGGCTTGCTTCAGTTCAGCTCTGAAATGAAAGAAGAATTCCAGCTTGACAGATACAGCACTGTAGCTGATGTGCAGAGAGCCATTCAGGAAATGCAGCAGATTAAATTGGGAACACTGACTGGGAAAGCACTGACCCTTGCTGCCTCTTACTTTGGTCGACCTAGAGGAGGACGTCCTGAATTGAAACAGTACCTAATAGTGATCACTGATGGGGAGGCCCAAGATTCAGTAAAAAAACCAGCCAGGACCATACGGGACAAAGGTATCACTATATATGCTATTGACATGCTCCAGGCAAACAATTCCCAGCTTGTGGAGATTACCGGCACTCAAGACAAAGTGTTCTTTGAGAGTGAAATTAACTTCTCAGAAAAGCAGATTCTCTTTGAAATTTGCAATCTACAGAATAGTAAGTAGTGATGATAACCATCTCTGTGTATTTTCTTTAGTTACATTTTGTCTTTCTTCTTTTTCCTGTTAATTCTTTATAAGGCAGGATTTTGTTTTCCATGTTCATGGTGGAATTTACATCTCTGTCCCCTGTGATGATACACAGTGACAGTGGAGTGAAATGTGCTATAAGAACATAGAATTGTTCTTTTTACAGGCTGCAATCTTGTTCTTTTTCTCACGAGCAGGTAGGTAAATATTACCCCTTTTCTGTAAGGAAGATACTCAGGCCTTTGTTTTCAGGCTTCTTCAGTGTCTGTGCACTTTCTGTTTACAGCTGGAACGTGGCAACAAAAATCTCTGTACAAGGGATTGAAGGAGACAAAGGGATGAGGGAGAGAGACAGAATTCTAACCTTGTTTCTTTGTTTCTTCTGTTTCAACTAATAGTGTGCAAGAGAGCAGAAGTTGCTGATATCATCTTTGCAGTGCATGGATCATCTGGTGTTACAGACCTGCAGTTCAAAAATGTGCATCGTCTCATAGAAGCAGCAGTTAATAACTCAGTGGTTGGGGTGGATAAAGTTCAGTTTGGTGTTTTGGTCTATAGCTCTGAGCGGGAGGTACATTTCTCATTGAACTCATATGCCTCCAAGTCTCAGATTAGAGAAGCAGTATTCAGCTTGAAGCCTCTGCCAGGCCAGCCCTTCACAGCAAGAGCTTTGAGCTTTGCCAGACAGAGATTTAGTGTGAACTATGGTGGACGTCCATTGTCTCTTGCTGTCACTAGGATCCTTGTTCTTATTACTGATGAACCAACTGTACCATCAGATAGAGCTAACCTTCCCATGGCCATAAAAGCTTTGAAGGAAGATGGAATCAACTTAATTGCTGTTGGAGTGAGCAAAGCAAGCAGAGCAGAACTTGAAGAGATTACTGAAAATCAAGAAAGATTATTCTTTGCACAGAGCTACGATGCACTGGAAAACATACATGAAAACTTTACTCTCATAGTGTGTGAGAAATCTAAGCCAGGTAAAGGAGACTTTTCAAAAGATCTGCTTGGTCTTTTTCTACAACTGCTTCAGGCTGTTCAAAGTAAAAAACAGTGTTAAATATATTCTGTGGACATAATAGGAGGATGAGTGGAAAAGTCTGGTGACAGTTCTATGCTTAAAATGCAGCACACAAGATACAGTTACAAAAGTTGTCTTCTACTGATGGGTTTCCATCAGCTATTTTCAAGAGGTTGCTTACACCAATGAATGGAGGGAGATGCCTTTTAACTTTTATCAACTATTTTTCATTCACGCATAGTAGTCCTCTACACTTAAGCAGTGCCCTGGCTCCACCAATATACAGAGCCCATCCTGAAGAGGGAGGCCCCTCTTTCTGTGTGTTCCCTTCTACCCTTCTTACTTCACTCCCTTTCTGTCTAGATGGTAGGTAGTTTAAAATGTTAGTGTTTTTAGTTTATCGTTAAAGGTTCATTGGAAGTGAACATGGTGTTTATCCCTGTATAGATTCTGTTATGGGGCACAGTCAACTATTTTTGATCTATGCACAGAAAAGGGGTTGATGGTAGATTTGCTCTTAAAGGCAAAGAGTTTCCACTCCTCTCTACTCGTTTCCCTTTTCTGATTTCTTTCCCGTAGTCACCCAAGTCAGTAGGATTCTGTGCAGTGATGACTTCTGCATTCCCTCAACTGTTATGATGGATATGATAAAGCATTCAGATGGCACACTGTTATGTTCCAGCAAGGGAAAGCTATTGTATTAAAACTTTTGCTTTATTCTGCTTGGAACAAAATGTAAAGGACATAAATTGTAGTGCTTCCAGGGTAAAGGCAGGCACCGTGGCTCTGTTGGAAGTGTAAACTTCCTGCTAGTCAGGCAGACCAGCTCACTGAGTGTCGATTTGAAAGTATTATACACCCTTAATGAAACTCATGGGTTTTTTTCCTTTTCTAATGGGCACTTTCTGTTGCAATTGATTTGAAAGCTTCTGGTAACTTGTACAGTTTGATGTCTGACTGCTGGGTGGACAATTTTTACTGTGTAAAAGTTAAGCTTGGAGTATTACATTTTCAAGATACAGAGGTTCACATGAGTTAAGACGTATATCACCATACCACAATGTCCTTAGGGGTTTAAATGTCACCATATATGTGAAACTGTGGTAAAAGCATGAAGAACTGTAACAAATTTGTGCAAAAACATTGCTAAAAATCCAATGAGCCTGCACTGATTGAAAGTGTGGCCCTTGCTGACAAGTGTATATAGTGGGTGATTTCACCCACCCTGCACACACGCATACTCATCACTTCCTAGTACATCTCTTCTCAAAGTATGCTTTGGGCTTAGAGAAGGACCTTTTGTGTTAGAAGATCCCATTTATTGAATCACCTATGACACCTGTAGAAAGACTTCTCTTCCCCAGTGCATTTTGCATCAAAAGATGGCTTCTTGTCCCTCCTTTTTTCTTGCTGCACAACATACAGTATCAGCTTCTCTCTACCAAACAATTAGATCCAGTGAAATGCACCTTTGTCACCTGGAATAGAAGCTGCCAATAAATATGTGAGGGAACTCTACTTAGGCAATGAAAATGACAGGCAAGAGTTTTCTCCACTTCAGGGAGAACCTGTCTTTCTCCACAGCAGTCTTGCAGTTCAAGTGCTTTTTCCTCACAGTGGCCTTTCAGGTAGTTATATTGACTTAACTTCATTGGTAGGTAAAGTCTGACCTCCCTCAGCTCAGGGATTGATATTGGTTGCAATTCTGTTTTGTTATGTCTCCCCCGACCAGTCTTTTAGCTGATATATAAAGAACTGTGATTTCTTCTGCAAGTTAATGCTGGAAAAGGATGAATTCTATCTATGCATGGAAGGTCTCAGGGTTGAAGCTGGATAGCTGATGTCCTTGCATGGCTTATCTGAACAGCTTTTGTGAGTAAAGGCTTACACTAAAGAGAACAAGGAAGAGGTTAAACAGTGCCAAGATTGTTCCTCACTAATTTTGTTGTTGTTGTGTCCCCTCCCTACTTTTTTCCGAAGTTTGCAGCAATCAAGTGGCAGACCTAATGTTCTTGATAGATGGATCAGAAAGCGTATCAAAAAGTAACTTTTCTGTCATGAAGACCTTCATGAAGGAAGTTGTGGACAGTTTTGTTATTTCTAGGGACAAAGTACGTGTTGGGGTAGTCCAATACAGCCAAGAGCCCCGGAAAGAATTTTCTCTTAATGAGTTCTATAGCAATGCCGTTATAAAGGAACAGATCAACAGAATAGAACAATTGAAATCCTCTGCATTCACTGGTAAAGGGCTGAGGTTTGTCCAGAGTCTTTTTGAGCCTGCCAATGGAGGCCGGAAGAGCCAAGGAGTTTCACAGAACCTTGTTGTGATTACAGATGGGTACTCTGCTGACAAGGTGGAGGACGCAGCAATGGCTTTGAGAAGTGATGGGATACATATCTTTGCAGTTGGCGCAGGGATTATAAACCCATTTGAGCTACTTCTAATGGCTGGTGATGCAAGGAGAGTGTTCACAGTGGAGAACTTTGATGCGCTGAAAACCATCAAGAGGACTATTGTCAATGAGGTCTGTGAATCTGAAGACCTTCCTAGCCAGGGTGAGCAACATAAATGTTTTGCTGGGTATGTAATGGTGAATATCCAAATGGCTACGTGTAATCCCTAGTAAAAGTAACCAGGCTAGCTGGGAAGCAATGCAACTGTTTTACCAAAGAGGTCTGCTAAAGTTACTCAGTTTTGTAACTTTCTAGACTTGCACCTTTCTTCAGTAAAGAACCATTATGGTTTTTGCTATGGTAAATAGCTTCTGAGGTGAGACAGGGCTTCACATCTAGCATTCACGTTTGTAGCTCCTCAGTGCCTGAAAGGAAGCAGAGCAGACATGCCCTCAATATCCTAATCACAAGAGAGAAAACAGACAATTTGGTGATATTTGAAAAAGAGCCTTTCAAAAAAAAATCTAAGTTGTCTACAGCTGAATATGACCAACCTGCTCCAGTGGGACTGTTGGTAGCAACTGTTGACAAAAGTTAAGTCCTAAATAGGCACTGTGGAGAGGGGATGTGGGACAATCCATCCTTGGTTACATGGGAGGTATTGGCAAGGTGTGAGCGAATTCACAGTACTGCTGAGATGCTACCGAAGAGCTTTCCCTATATAAGAAACAGAAGGTGGTATCTCTTACTACATCTACTTGGTGGCAACAGTAGCCTGGATGCCTTTCCAGGGATGCTGCACAGCCTGAGAGATTCCCAACCCCAAAGAAAAAAAAGTTCAGTTGTGCCTTTGGTTAATGTAGCAACTCTTATCAGATGTCAGACACTATTTTTGTATCTGAGTTTATTCCAACATGCTGCTGCAGTATCAGTCATCTTGTCATGCGGGAAGGTGGAAGCAGAAAACCCACAAAATTGATCTTTAAAATTATGTACTTGTGCCAGTTATACAGAAAGATAATACTGTAGATGTTTTTTAAATTGCAATAGAAAAAAGTAGTGAATGACACATCAAAAAGTTGAACTCTCTGTTCACTGAAGGTAAAGAGGGATCTACTGTAGTGTAAGTGGATGGGATTGATTGGGGACAGCAGGAAGAAAATGTGCTGGAGCAGTTCTCTCTGTGGTCCCATTCTTATGGGGACTGACTGTCTTTTAAAGCTCCTTGTCTTCCCTGCATTTTCGCCATATAGGTGACACTTTACGTGCGTTGGGTACATGCTGTTCATTGTCTTTGTTTTACCATAAAACTGATCGTACCCAGCTCTCCAGGCTTCATTCCCCTAGTGATCAGAAACTCATCGTAAGGAAGGCGCACTATGATGACCACATGGCTTGTCCAAGGCTTTTTGTAACAATGGTTAAACAAATAAAGATAACTTCACAAAATGGTTGAACAAATAAAGATAACTCTGCTGCACTCTGGGCCCATGACATCTTCAACGCAGCAAAACAGGTTAATGTTTGCTGAGATGGTTGGGTCTGAAAGGAAGAGCTGAACCTTCCTTCCCAAAGCCAGAAGCTGCCCTCTATGTCAGTGCTAATCTGCTCAGGTGGTTTTCAGAGAGGACAGCTGGGCCCTTATCAGTATGTACTCTGCACTCCAACCCCTTTTTTCCCCATCAAAAGCAGAGCAAACCTCCACCTGAAAATGCATCCCATGGATCCTGAAAACAGAAACAAAGAGGGCGAAGTGGAGTACACTGATGTGAAATAGCATGACTGATGCACTAGCATCTCCTGGTGTTTCATGGCCAGAGAAAAGGGAGATTTAGTGGAAGATGGAACAGTGAAGTTGATATGTATTTACAGGCACACTTGTTCAGAGAGAAATTAAGGAAAGCATGTTGGCTTTGACCTTACTGATGTATATGTTTTTTAAGTTTTAGATAAATTTGTCTCTTAAACCAATGATGAATTTCCTGTGAAGCCTGGTTTATCTTAGCCTGTCATCTTTTTTTGTGTGTTCACTAACCTTCTTTCCTGTAACAAATCTCTTAATTCCCCTTTCTCCATTCACCATCTTCTAAAGTGCCAGATTTTTTTAATTAAAAAAACTACTTTCGAGGAGCAGAAAGTTGACGGGGAAAAAAATATGCCTTTGCAGCAGTAAGATGGGCTAGTTTAACAAAGTAGATGTGTGTGGGAGAACAGGTGATTAGGAAAACAGGTTAGCCATACAGAGGTATTTACTCCTGCAAATAAATAGAGACTGTTGACAGAGTATGGAGTACCAACCAGAAGCTGTTTTACATATTATCATGTGCAACACAACAAAACAGAAGTGAATGCTTTATTGCTGTTTTGGTACTGTTATTGCTGGTACATGGGGATTTGGCAGGTAGTGCTTCCAGGAGCTAAGCAGCGTGGATGATCAGTGGTCAGAACTAAACTGATGAGTCTATGGCTGCCCTTTGCGTTCCCTCTAAAGTATGTGGTTAAAAAAATAAACATCTCAGAAAAATCTCATTGTGAAGACATACTTTGTGTGTGCTGGACATGAACACATACTGGAAGGAATATTCCATAAGTTTACTGTTCATGAAAATGTTTAATCAGAAAAATCCATACACAGAAAAAATGTTGTTCCCTGAACTGATGATGGCCTTAGTATCACAGATGTTCTGTGATTATTGAAATCAGATGGGCAGCCTCGCAGCCTCTGGCTAAGGGGCATGACTGAGATGTGTTTGTATATGTGTGTATGTAGATATATGTAATTGTTTAAAGGAAATATTTTCTTACTGTGGACTAAACTGAAAAGCTGCATACATTTCTTATGCTGCTGTGAGGCCTGAATGTCAGTTGGATTTTGTAGCCATAAAGACTCATTCACTGTGACATGCATTTGAAGATTTTTACGCTGCTTAACAGCGTATCATTCCCTCTAGGGGACAGTTTGTACTGTGAGTGGGAGTACTGCAGCATAACACTACTACTCTGAGGTGAAATTTTCTGGATTTGGTTAAACAGCTAAAACACATTCATCTTTCCTGAGGCTTTTTTCCCTGGTTCTATAATGACACTTTTGTTTCGTTGGCCTGTTGTTCTACGTTCTTATGTATTATCTGATCTTGTGACAAAATGATAAAGCATAGTCGGCCATCAACCTTTGCATTGCAATTGGAATACGTATTGCATATTTTCTGTTGGTAGCAAAGCTTGTGGAAATATTTGCAAGATGAGGCCCTTGGAGGCCATTTGGCAGTTGAAGAACAGTGAGCTGTTTTGCAGTTTGGGTGTGTACATATATTTAGTGATATAGGATCAGTCCTTAGTAGCTGCAAGTTCATGTAGCCCCACTGAAACTGGTGGGCTGATAGGTTTTCTGTAAATATAAACTACCATCTCACTGATTCTGACTTCTGGTTTTAAATCTACCGTGTTGATTTTTGTTCCACTCCCATGAATCTGATGAAAGACAAAGAAATAGTGTATGTTTATAGTTTTCTGTTTCCTCTGCTTTCTTCACAGATTGCAACATAGACCTTTCTATAGGAGTTGATATTTCAAGGCATATACGGCCAGCATATTCACTGCTTCTGAAACAGAAATTGCGAACGTTCCTCCCGAAGCTTTTACTACAGATGAAATCACTGCCAAGTATCAGCTGTAATGCTGGCTCTCCAGTCCATGTTAGGTTCAAGTTCCAAGTATTGGCACAGACCAAACAATTCGTCTTTGACTCTGATTTTGAGGACTATGATGAAGAGATCATCCAGAAGTTCTTAGATGCACAGACCACAGTGGACACTGACTTGGATGCAGACTTCTTACAGGCAGTTCAGGAAAAGTTCTTTAGTGTGACCTCTGCTAAAGTGAAGGTAACTTAATGGTGTGCATACACACATTGGAAAAACTAGCTAGTTAAAAGTTTGCTGACTCTGATGCTGACTATTTCAGGGAAACGAAAAGGTAGCACAGGAATTGGTGAATCAGGAATTGGTGAACTTGAAGGCTTGCCCTAATCTCTTCTGAAGTAGAAGGAATCTTTCCATTTAATTGAAAGAAAGATCTCATTAGAATGTTTCAAGATCATTGCCATGACGGTTTATTTTTAATAAGGTGCTGACTCAGTAAAGCACTGAGCATGTTGATTAGTAGCTTTTTGAATATTTTCACTTACTAAGGTCTCATGCAGGAAGACCTTCTTACTGAGGAAGGACAGATTTTCCCTTGTAAAATACATAAGGCACTTTCTCTGTGAACCTTATTTTAACTTTTATAAGGTGTTAATTTTAATCTGATGTGGAGTAGGAAAGCTGTATTGTTATGAATTTCCCCGCTTGGTGATGAAAATTGGCATCCTGTTTTTTTCAATATTTGCATAGGTATGGTTTACCAACTTAAGTTGTAATTTTCTGCATATTTAATATAATTTATTTTTTTCCAAAGATTTCTTAAAACGTTATTTTCCTATGAATGAAGAACATGGTCACATGCGATTTTATTTTTATTGGGCCTTAGAATAGAGAATTCATTTAATGTACAAGTTAAAGCAGTGCTTTTTTTCCTCCTAATTGCAAATTCTGTTAGATCCCTGTGGAAGATTAGAGTTAAGCAAGACTTCTTTCTGCTTACGCCTTATTACTAGAAATAAATATGCTGCCTATCTCAGCACCATAGAACTGGACTAATATTCCTTTTTGATACTGCTTATGTGCAAATTGAAACTAGAATATGTGGGTTAGCCCTGGTAGGCAGCTAAGCACCACACAGCCACTCGCTCACTCCACTCTCAGCAGATGGAGAAGTGAATCACACGTTTAAAAGTGCATAAACGCATGGGTTGAGATAAAGACACCTGAATAGGTAAAGCAAAAGCTGCACACAAAAGCAAAACAAAATAAGGGATTCATTCGCTGCTTCCTATGGGCAGGGAGATATTTAGCCACTTTCAGGCAAGCAGGGATTTGTCTTGCGTAACAGTTACTTGGGAAGACAAATGCCATAACTGCAAGTGTTCCCCTCTCCTCCATCTTTACCCCAGCTTTTGCTGTTGAGCACAGTATTGTATGATACAGGGCATCCCTCTGGTCAATTTGGGTCACCTGTCCTGGCTGTGTCCCCTCCCAGCTTCTGGTGCACCCCCAGTCTGCTTGCTGGCAGGGCAGCGTGAAAAACAGAGAAGATCTTGTAAGCACTGTTCAGCAATAACTCAAATGCCAGTGTGTTAGCAACACTGTTTTGGTCGCAAAACCAAAACAGCACCACATGGGCTCCTATGAAGAAAATTAACTCTATCCCAGTCAAAACCAGTATGTAAGATATTAGAATGGACGTGAAATCACAATTTAATCTCCTTAGGATCCTGAGCAATGACATGTTTGTTCTGTAAAGATTATCAGCCCTAAACTCATCAGGGATAGTGATTCTCTGTTGTTTGCTTTTTTTGTTTATTATTTGTTTATTTTTCAGCAAAAAATTTGGATCTAATTCCAGCATATTTGACAAAGCAAGACTCAGATGTATTCCAGCAAGAGCTTTATACAAATAAAAGTTTTTTAAGCATATATAACCCCCCACACTAATACCCCCCATTTTTTCCCCCCACTATGTTTTTGAAATGGAAAAAAATGCCCCCAAAAGCATCAAACCCAGGCCTACTGTATTGTTTCTAACAATCTGTGATGTGCTTGCCTATCTGTGATCCAACTCTCCACTGTATCACACTGAGCAAATGTAGAATCAGTACCAGTGCCTCCATATTGGATCTTTGGGAACTTTCCTCCACCAAGAACATGATGTTAACTCTACCCAGTCTTAAATTCTGGTCTCCTTGCTGCTTTAGCACTGAAGTGGGTTGCTTGGTGTGGCAGTCACTTCACTTACCTTTCTCAGCTGTGGAAAATTTTTCCATTAACAGAAGTAGTTCTCTAGAGTTTGCAGTGAAGCTGTATGTTGTCTAGGAAATGTAAAATGAGAAGGATGGGAGGGAGGGAGGGAGCTCTAGCTGTACTTGTCTGCTTGTTGGTCAGAGAGTTTTGGAGGACTTAAAGGTATTACCACTGGGGATACGACACAGTTTACCAGTGCAGCCACTTTCTGGGAAACCGAATGCACTGGATGAGTGGGGCCTGGGAAGACTTCTGTTGGTTTGGACAGGGAAGGTGAGGAGAGAAATAGGAAGAGACTGGTAGCCTGGGGGAAACTGTAAGAAATTCTTTCCTCAGCCCTGAAAGAGACTTGACTACAACTCTTTGGCCTGAAAAGATGTGAATGTAGCCAATGGAAAGGGCCGGGATTAGCATCCTTGCATGAGCTAAACCTTATGTCTTACCAGGGAAAAAGATGGCAGAGAGTGGAGCTGGGTGGTGCAGTGTCTATGTGGGAACGGGCAAGGAGGCATAAGAATCTGTGAAGAGGTAGGATGGTACCCGGAGATGATGCACTAGATACAGCTCGGATGACATCTAACTGAAGCTAGTCTTGCAGAAAGGAAAACTTTTGCTTCTTCAGAGCTCTTTTCCACGTTCACATGTAGCAGAACTCCTCTGACATCAGAAAAAGCTCTGCAGGGGTTAAGTCACAGCAGAACTGGTCTTCAGGCTTGCATACCAAGAAAATGACAGATATAATACAGTTAACAGCAATGCTAAGAACTAGTCAGCAAGATAGATCCTTCAAATAGGAGTTCTGTCAGGGAAGAGAGTTATGTTCTATGAACTATTTATGAACTATGAAGTTCTGCTCTTCCTACTCTGTTTTCACCACACGTGTTTCAGGTCTACCACAGTGTAGTGGAATTTGAACTACCTCATAGCCAGTTTTCAATGCAAACTGTACTTTTTGCAATGACACAGCTTTTAGTATCTCTTCTCAAGTGATTCAGTGTTACTACCTTTCCTGACAGGTTTTGTTAGTATTTTCAGATGGTCTGGACGATTCACTAGAAGATCTCAGAAGAGCAGCTGATTCCTTTCGCCTCAAAGGTATTACAGCACTGCATTGATACTCCAGTCTTCTACTGCCCCATGGCCCAATATATTGCTCTGCCAGTACAACTTTTCTAAATAACGTGACTCTCCCCACTCAGAGTATTCCTCAGAAATCACTGCGAGAGTGTTTGCTTCTGCATGTGAACCAATGTTCATGATATTCAGAATCATTGTCCGTTCCAGGGTATTTACAAGGGGGGGTTCATCTTTAGTTGTACTCTTGAGCCAATATTTTTAATGTATTAAATGAAGACTGATTTTTTTTTTATCCTGCAGATCATTTTTTTTCTGGGTTTAGTCTGTGTCAGAATCTTCTGTACTGCTGACCTGAAGTGGAAATAAAGCAGAGGCTGGTTTTAAGCATAGGGCAGACACTTAGGTTCTAGAAGTACTTCAGGATGAATTCCACTGCAGAAAATGACTTTTTCAGTACAAGACAACTTTCTTTTATTGTGTTCCTCTGGCTTGCACTTTTCTGTAGCTTTGCCATCAAACAGAGAGGCTATTGGTTAGAGCCCTGTCCATTACACCAGTGCATGTTACAAGATTCCCACGGCCTTAAATGCAAGGGGTGGAGAGTGGAAAGCAAGGAAACAAATTTTGTAAGAGGAAGAGGAGGGGAGCAGAGATTTTTCTCAGAGAAGCAGCATTTTAGGAAGAGAAAAACTGACCTCGCTTCATACTACTGTGAGATAGAAAGACCAAAAAAGGATCTACAATAAGAAGACAATTGTAATGAGTGATTAAAATTGTATTGTATTTTGCATCGCATATTCTCTTGTGAGCTAAAGAGGAATCCTGACTTTATTTGTCAACAGGAGAGGTCAAATAAATGGAAACTGGAGGAACCCTGAAATCTATTTGTACAGATATGTAGTTCAGTAGGTAAAGGCAAACAGATCATCTGAGACTGGCCCCCAGCTGAGGAAATGGCTTGAGCAAGCCTTAATTCCCCCTTCCCACTCTTACCAGTTTTCATTGGTTGATAGGTGATTGAAAGAAACACTTCTGGGGTGCAGAGGGCCTGAGGTGTTCCTGATTTCTGGAGCACAGCTCCAGCAGCTAGAGCAGCCCCTCTTACTGACAAACGAAGTGCCAGATGTTAGACCCAGCTCTGGCTTCTGCAGAAGAGTACAGTTTTACACTTCTGTTTGGGCACCGAGGTTAGCTCTCAAGCGAGCAGTAGTAGCAGTTCAGTCTGGCAGCTGGGGAGAGAAGTTAATTGGAAAATTACCGGTCTTAGTTTTTGTATCATATGTTGTTCTCAATGGCTTGATTTCTTTCAACATGCCATAAAATTTAAGTTTTAGAGGACTGCTATTATTCACAATCATACTGTTGGTTAAATAATACAGTTCGGGCATTCACAAACTTCAATCTATGCTTATGTTGAAGGCCTTGATGCACTTCTGTTAGTTGGCCTGAACAGTACACAGAACTTGACTGAACTTCGGGAAATAGAGTTTGGCAGAGGTTTTGGATACAACGAACCTCTGAGCGTTGGATTTGCAGAGATTGCAAACATCTTGCAGAGGAACCTTGTAAGTCCTTTTATGATATAAACGGAAGGGGGAAACAGTCTTTGTTTTGTAATTTATTGTACATAAATGCTATGTTGCTTGTCATTTTTTCAGGATACTGTTGCAGAAAGAAAGTGCTGTAACGTTGTTTGTAAATGCCTTGGAGAAACTGGTGATCATGGTGGCAGGGGAAGACCTGGAATGAAGGTAGGAGAGCTGCAATAGACACTACATAAGAATTGCTTAATTTTTTCAACGTATTTATTTTTTCAAAGTGTTTTGTAGTAATTCAAAGCATGCATGCAGGTGCCCACAGCCCTTGCTGTTAGGACAGATGAAGATGAAAGATGCAATGTGATCGTTTCTCTGCTGCATGTTCCTATTGCAAAAGTGTTTTTATAATGAAAATCATTCAGACACGTAAAAGTCATTAAGCACTGTTCTTCACAGAATTCAGCAGAAAGTAGAGAGGGATTTCAAAATGATTTCTGATTAACCAAGAGCCTTTTTAGCTAATTGTGGATAAGAAACTTCCAGCTGCCAAGCAGAGAGTAGAAAATAATAATCCTTCTTCACTAGACGTGAGCCTTATCCTTTTGTGCATTCTGGTTATTCCGAATATTCTCTCCTGATCAATACAGCACTAATTTACAATGTTTCCTTTAAGCTTTTATATTGTCTGCTTTATTTTCTGTTTATTGTCTATTTTTGCAGATTTCACCACATCTACATCATGATATTAGACCTCATTATTAAACCTTTTAGTATACGTAGTCTCCATGTGTCTAGTATTCTTTTCACTCCATTATTTCTACTTGTTGCAGTAACTCTAAATAACTTGTATTTGTAGTTCACACTCTTCAATTACCTGGTTGCAGTTAAATCCATTTTTGGTTATCTCTTAGCAAAGGTATAGTCTTGTAATACTTATTCATAAAACAGTTTACTGATTTTTTCCATTACTTTTGTTGATATTCTTACACCTACTTTACTAAAATGTCTGGATTATAGTGCTCAGACAATGTAGACATAGTCATATTGCAGGTAGACAGACATGATATCGTGGGTTGCACAGCTTACAATTTTAAAAGTACATTTTTGCAGCACAGATTTGTCTCATTTTTATTCAGTTTCATTCCTAGAAACTCTGTTCTAGTTTGTGTGCAAGTTTTTGTTTTTGTTTCTGTTTTTTTTTACCTGATGATATGAGGTTTGCATCACTTCAGATACAAAGTTGTAATATTGCTAAAGTCTTAGTAAGGTATTGCAAAATCTTTGTCCTAACAAATTTTCACCTCTTTATATTTTTTCATTTCACCTTAGAATTTCATTACTGTGTAATATTTCCTTTTCAAAACCTCTAAGGAAGATACCCAATTTGACCGAATAACTGAGCTTTGTTAATCCATTAGGCAGATTCCTGAAATAGTATACTGAACTCTTATATTGAACATTGTTGTACTGTTGTGTTTTTTCCCCCACAACCATGTCAAGTGTACGGGATTGTGCAGAGTGGCTGTGTAAGTACAGTTGGTGAAGCCTGCCCTGTCCAGCATAACCAGATCTAGTTTTCAAGAAATGTTTTCTGTCTGCATGCGCAGAGTAATCCGATACAAGTGAACTCGGTGTGCTTGGAGAACAGTGCTTATTATCTCTTATGTTTCTGTGTTTCAGGGAAGTACAGGTTACAGAGGATCTCCTGGCCATCCTGGTGAGGAAGGTGGGACTGTAAGTAAACATTCTTTCCTGCTACGATGATGTTTGTTGGTGCCTGAACCTGTCTGCACTTACTTATTCATTCAGTCTCATCAGTATTAACCTAAAATGTGTTTAAGCAAAGAGTGTCTGAAGGTAAATATATGGACTTGATTCTCTGCACATCTGCACCTCACTGTAATAAGTAACATCTTTTAATGTAGAAACAGAATCAGTTAGAAAGAATCACACAACAGCATCTTATGTGGCATATTCGTGAGTAATTGATATGCTCATTTTCCATGACAGACTGTAGCCAGATTGTGCTGATAATCTCACAGAAAAGGCCATCCCTTCCCTTCTTAGCACGACTGAATATCTTATAACTGGATAACAGTTAAATTTCGTAGTGTTTTGGTGACTTCCTAAATCCTTTGCAGTGTGCTGTTCCTACCATAGAGTTCAGTGTAATGTGCATACACCATTACATCCAGTCCCCTGGGAGCAGAATCACAGAATATGCTGAGCTGGAAGGGACCCACAAGGATCATCGAGTTCAACTCCTGGCTACACACAGGACCACCCAAAAATCAGACCATATGTCTGAGAGCGTTGTCCAAATGGTTCTTGAACTCTGGCAGGCTCGGTGCCATGACCACTTCCCTAGGGAGCCTGTTCCAGTGCCCAGCCACCCTCTCAGTGAAGAACCTTTTCCTAACACCCAGCCTGAACCTCCCCTGTCACAGCTCCATGCTGTTCCCTCGGGTCCTGTCGCTGTCACCAGAGAGCAGAGATCAGCGCCTGCCCCTCCGCTCCCCTCGTGAGGAAGCTGCAGGCCGCCATGAGGCCTCCCCTCAGTCTCCTCCTCTCTGGGCTGAACAAACCAAGTGACCTCAGCCGCTCCTCATACGTCTTCCCCTCTAGGCCCTTCACCATCTTTGTCGCCCTCCTTTGGACATTCTCTAGTGGCTTTATGTCCTTCTTATACTGTGGCACCCAAAACTGCACACAGTGCTCGAGGTGAGGCTGCACCAGCGCAGAGCAGAGCAAGACAATCCCTGCCCTCGCCCAGCCAGCAGTGCCGTGCCTGATGCACCCTGGGCACGGCTGGCCCTCCTGGCTGCCAGGGCAAGCTGCTGACTCGTGTTCAACTTGCTGTCGACCAGAAGCCCCAGATCGCTTTCTGCGGGGCTGCTCTCCAGCCTCTTGTCTCCCAGTCTGTATGTATAGCCAGGGTTGTCCTGTCCCAGGTGCAGAATCCGGCACTTGCTTTTGTTGAACTTCATGTGGCTCGTGATTGCCCAGCCCTCTAATTTGTCAGGATCTCTCTGCAAGGCCTCTCACCCTCAAGGGAATCAACAGCTCCTCTGAATTTAGTGTTACCTGCAAACTTACCTAGTATGCATTCGAGAGCATTTCTTCTTTTGCTGTCTAGAAACAAACAGAAGTCCCGCAAAGAATGAGAAGTAATTTCCTTAGTGCTAAAAGCACAGAACTAGGTTTACAACACTGCACCCATGACATGAATATCACTTTGGTTATCATGGTGTAGTATCCAGCTCAGATATTAGTCATAATGTGTCACATAGGCGATAGGCCAGAGAAAATGTTCAAGCTCTTGTTTTTTCATATTGTGGTGCGGTTCTCTGGCATCTTTGTCTACCTTAAGCTCGAATGTGATCCATGCTGCACTTTTGCTCGTGTAGAGAGAGAGGTTTGTTTAAAGAGAAAGGAAAGCAGAGAACGCTCTCTGTTCTTCTAATCTTAGGCTATCCAAGTATTTTTCTTTTGCGTGGTAGTACAGGAGCTCTCATATTTGCTCTAGTTTTTTTTCTCATTTTATCTGCCATTGTTTATCTTTTTAGACAACAGTTTTAAAAAGTTCAGAAAGATATTTAGGGGCTGCTGGGAGATGCTGCTCTTTCTAATTTTGTTAGAGCTTTCATCCTTACAGACCTGGAATAAAAATTTTCAGAGCTCAGTTACCAGAGGAAAGACATTCAATACTCAGTTGAACAACAGCCCGCCATAATGCCATACTTTCAAGTACAAAGAGTTCAGTCAGAGGTTGGTATTGAAGTCTAACTATGATGTTACAGTGAGAGTAGACAACCAGGGTGCAACTCAAACTGGTAATGGACTGTTTTCTTAAGGCCAGTATAAAAATTCCCAGTTGACTTCAATTTCTGTCCTTAGTGCAGGGAATGGTGATATTATTCCATCTTGCCTTAATCTTGTCTCATGATTTAACAAGTAACCATCTTTGTATAGATGAGTTTTAACATTCCCTTTTGCTTCTTAGGGGGACAGAGGTCCAGTGGGTTTCAGTGGGACTCCAGGAGACAGGGGATGTGCAGGTGCAAAAGGCCATAAGGCAAGTATGTCACTTTGAAGCATTTCCTAATCTTGCTTTCCACAAACCTGCTTTTTGTACCATGCTGTCTTCCTTAGGCATGGGTCTCCAGCTGCAAGAGCAGACAATTTTTGCAGTCTCCTTTTGAGAGGTACTTTGTGTAATCAAAGGATGTCAAATGTCAGGGATTTAGCTGACTTAGTAATTGCTAGTGACTTTTCCATCACAAACTCCAGACTGGCCTCAGGTAAAACTACAAAGCTTTACAGAATGGGAATGAAAATGAAGGCTCTACCATCTTCATACAGGAAAGGGGTCAATCCTCTATGTGGCAGTAGGGGCGCTTTCCAATAGGGGTTACAAATACTGAGCCCAGTATACCTCTGCATAGCAGACTGTTTTGTCCTGCTTCTGAAGCTCAAATAAAAAAAATTGTCACCAAATTTCATTAATGTTTATCTTCAATTTCAGGGGTCCAGAGGTTATCGGGGAAATCAGGTATGTGTTTTCATGTGTGATGAGTTTTCTTTGAGGAGAACAGTGATCTGCTTCATTTTAATTCATTGTTACTGTGTAAGATAGAAGTTTCAACAAGGAAGGAACAGTATAAAAACTTCAGAGTATTTCATGTACTATTGACATGATTGTATAAGAGTGGATTTAAATGTGAGCTGTTAGTCTTATTTGTATTCAGAGTTTAGGATGGTTGCAGTCATAATTGATTTAGTCTAATTGACGAGAAAGGAAGGAATTTATTTATGTGCTATTTTAGTCATATGTCGAGGCAGTAATTCAGGTCAGCTGAATCTCATATTCTAAATATTGCGGAAGCAGAGCAGAAGGGGGAAAAAAAGACTGACTAATATTTATTGCGGATTTAGGCAGTATTTTTCACAGTCATTATTGACGCTTTTTCAATATCCAGATTTCTTTTCAGCTATTTTTGTCATTCACTGATCTTGCAACTCTACTTATTTAGCCTTTCAAACATACCTGTTCATCAAAGAGAGATTGTCACCAATTTGTTAATAAAATGTGAATTCTGGAAGACAGTGATCAGAATGGCAGTATTAGGTTCCAAGCTAGAGCAATTAAAATGGAATTTAAATTGTATTGGTTGCTTTCATGACAAAAACACTCCCAGATGAGATTTAGGAGCCTCAGAAACTCAGAAGACATTTGCTTCCAAACCTGAGCAACTGCACACATGAGAAAGTTCTCAGAGTGTTTTTTGATACCAAAGCTCTGTTTAAACTACTGCTCTTTGCTGACTTTTTTTAATCCTCCCATGTATTTTTCTTACCTATTCCATTTTCTGCTCTGTTCCCTGAAATAATTTGTCCTCCTTGAAGTATCTGAAACATCTTGTTATAGAGAAGGGAGAGTACTTGCTGATGATTTTGATTTGTCCAGGTTGAATTGTACGGTAGGAATTGACTTATCAGGAGCACAAACCCTACTGAAATCCAATGAAAATATGAATGTTTCATTGTGTTGTGTCATTATACCCACTAATTTTATTTTAACTAAAAATATTAAACTTTCAGTGTATAAACAAATGAACCTAATACTATTAATTTAGTAAGGTTGAAGCATTTTGTTGAAATCTGCAAGGCATATTAGTACAGCTATTCAGAAAAAGAAAAGGCAATACAGAATATTTAATACAATGAAGTTTGGATCAGGCTTTCTGAGGCAGGGAAAGAGTGAGGGGAAAGTTAAGACTTGAATAAGAGTCATGATTGCTAACTTCTTCTGGAATACTTATTCAAAATTTTTTTGTTTATGACATATTAATTTTACCAAAATGTACAACCATATTATTTTTCTTGTAGTACATACAAAACAGTTATAAATGAATAAACTTTTTCCTCAGGGACTTTAACTAGGTTGTTTTGAGAATTCAATTTAACATCAAAACCTACAAAGCAATTGTATCTGTAGACTCTGTCAGACTGAGACTCCTGTTGGTTTAACTGGCATTTAGAACATGCTCTTGTGCCACATTCAGTGATTTGTTAAATACCTTTTCAGCTTTCAGGTACTAAAATGACTGTAGTCTCAGCTAATTTCATTTATTATTAAAAATAAGAACATCACAGTTAATTCCTATTTTTATATCCAGTAACGAAAGAGAGAAGAAGCACTTCAAAATATCCTTAAAAAATGAATACATTACATGGCCAAGTCTGAAACGTTGCAGAGCATGCATAAATGAAATAAGGTTTGCACAGCTATGACTCTATTCAGAAGTCTCATCCTTCATTTCCACAGCAAGTTAACATCACAAACTCCCTCAGGATGGTGTTTTTGTGTTTGGATGGGTGTTTTGGTGAGAAAAGGACTTCCATAAACAGTTGCAATGTGGTGATTCATTTCTGAAAGGAAGAGAAGAGCAAGGTTTGCATGGAAACGGGGTTGCTCTCTATGTGGCACAAAAGGCAGGATAGGCTGACTTTGTTTTCTTTAATCCCTTTTCCTAGATCAGCCAGAAGCAGCCCTCTTACTTGCATTTACAGTGTTGTCTTCTCAGGCTTGCAATACAAGACCACAATTAGTCTTGTGCTAATTGTACAGCTGCTGCATTGATTCCATGAATACCTTGGCAAATTGTACCTTTAGAAGTTTTGGAGATGTTAATCTTTTGAATAATACTGTTTTAGATCGCAGATGTCAGAATTGATCCTGATGGACGTAAGCATCACATTGCTAAAACAGTAATGAAGTTTTCTAACATGTCTCAAAGCCCAAGATAAATCTTCTGTAATTATTCTTATCATGGTTATTCTTTCTAGCTTTTCAATACACCATTCCTAGTAATAAAATGATTTAAAAAAAAAAAAAAACACAATACAAACATATAAGATAGTTACATTTTGGAATATACCTAGATTATGAAGGTGCTGCAGCATGAAAAATTAACATATAGCAAAGCAGTTTAAATCCTGGAAAAGATCTCTAGTTTTAACAACAATTGTTCTTATTAAATGTTCTTAAGTATAAATTCTTTTAGAAGTTAATAATTCTTTTAAAATTCTTAATTATTAGTTCCTAGTTATTATTCTCAATTATTCTTGCTAGCCATTAAAAACACTGTTCTTATTCAAGTTTCCAAAAGCAGGGTCAACACTTCTTTCCTTGATCAAGGACACAAGTGGACTGATGCTAATAAGATGACTTTTTGCTTATTGCTATAGGGTGAACACGGCGAAAGTGGATTTGATGGCACTGATGGAGAGCAGGTAATCTTCACTTCAAACATGCAGTGCAATTAAGGACACCTATTTCAGGGTTCAAAAGCACAGATTTCTGTGCCTTTGAATGGGCTTTAAACCTGAACAGAAATTCAGTTGTTTAGTATTTGGAGTTGCGAGTCTGACAGAAGTTGGATCCTGCCAGGCAGAATTTGGGAACCACACTTATCAGAAAGAGCATTCATTATTTTTTTGTTTTTCTTCTCTCTTCCCTCTTTGTGAGTCTAGGGAGACAAAGGATCTCCTGGACTTTCTGGAGAGAAAGGCAGCCCTGGAAAACGGGTAAAGTATCCTTTATAGTAATGAGATTTTAAATAATTGTCTTTCCGACATGCAATGCCTGTGACTTGTTCTCTAATATAATATCTAATAAATATATAGCTGCCTGTTCTCTAATATGATGAGGCTCCTGCTGCAAATCAGTGTAGCTCTACTGATTTAAACAGATCTGTGTTCTCTTGTCTGGCCTACCTCTACCACAGATACTGTCTCTACCTATACCAGAATTGCTTCTACTCTTTTTGTAACTTTAGGGCAGAAAAGGCCCCAGAGGAGAACTAGGTGAAAGAGGAGAACCTGGTCTAAGAGGAGATCATGTGAGTGTATTTCTTCATTTTTGTTAGGTTGCACTGATTTGCACCTAGATTTTCTGATGGAGCTGCCTGAGATATGATATGTGATTTGAAGAATTTTTCATGAGCCTAGATGATGCAGTACTCTCCAAAAAGTATGGCATATTCAAGGAGTTCTGTGCTCTTTAGATGCAGATGGACCAGTGTTTTGATGCATTGCTTGGAAGCAGATGTTTAAGCCTCAGGTCTCCAGCTTGTTCCTTGCATTTTTGTTTTGTTTGTTTTTACTATGGACAACATAACTTATTTTGGAGCTGTTTAGTTGTACCTTGTGCTTCTAACCTAATAGAGGGATTTCTCAATCACTTAAAACTCCTATGAACTGACACTTGGTTAGAAATTTGTAATAGTACAAAAGCAAGTTACTTCTTCATGCTGCCATTTCTTCTTTGCATGCTCCAGAGCTCCCCTCCCTATATAAATGCGGACTGTGAGGACTAAAATTTGAATGGAAACATGATACTTTTTGTATCACAACTTTGTCTCTCATACATATTTTAAAGACCTTTGCTCCAAAGAGTCAAGGATAATGTGATGACTCCTGTCTTCTAACACTTATAAAAGAAATCAGGTGTCATGGTAATGTGGCCTCTTTGAGGGATCAGGATTTCATGTGTGTCTAGCATTAAGTGGCTAAATGGAATTCCATTCTAGTATAAGCCAATCTGAGAATTGGTAATTAGGTATGATCTTAATTCAGTTAACCTAAACCAAAACAACCAGAACAGCTTCACATTTTCAGGATTTGATTAGTTGCCCATTGGTAATATTTATTTTCACCTCTTTGCAGAAGAAACTTGTGGACTTTGCAGAAGTGCCTATATAGTGTTCTTGGAAGCATGTTAATTTAAAATAGCCTTTGTATTTCTTGTTGGCTGCAACGGTAAATCTCATTAATCCTATTTCCATATCCTGCATCTGTAGGTAGAGGAGTAAAGGTGTAGTCACTGAAAATGTTGAGCTTTCTTCTTAACTTTTCCAGGGAGATCCTGGGATTAGCAATAATATTCCTGGTCCTAAGGGTGAAAAGGGAAACCCAGCATGGCAGGTAAGCAAGTAATTCTGTATTAAGAATGAGGATTTGGATAATTGCCAAATTGTATTGGCTGTCCAGTGACTAAGCAGCTCTTTTCTTTCATTTTGCATGTTACCTTTAGTGTATGTCTGCAACACAGAAAGCTTTAAAATGTGCTGGATTTTTTTTTTTTAAGTTTTTAAGTTTTTAGAAAGTAGCTAATGAAGGCTATGGTAATATTCTTATGGAATGCACTATCAAACTGGATTGGAGCTAAGGGAAGATACAGATTTAGTATAAATATATCGTTCTAGCACAAATTTATATCACCAAATAGACTTCTAGCTATGGGTTGCAGGGATTTAGTTAAAAACCCTCCTGGGAAAAATGCATTGGATATCAACATGCTATACCCACTTTACTATGTAACTGCTATTTCCACATGGTGATGGATAAACTCCATTTTGACCTGTATCTAGAACATAAGAACTTGGATATGTGCTTATAAAGTGATGTCTGAATTTTTATGAGGTTTTTGAGCAATACTGCAAAAAAATTAATCAAACACAAGAGCACAGCCCATTTGCTGTCACACTTAATTTAGAACAATAAGGAGAGGTAAGTAGTAGGAAAGTATCTATAAGTGATTGCGGATGAAAGCTTAAGAGATGAGAACTAGGCACATGGGAGAAAAATTCACTATTTTAAAAACCTTGATTCTATTTGAACAAGTAAGTTTGCATGCACATGTTCAGACACGTGTGTGTGCATATGTCTATGTAGAATTTGTTGAAAGTAGTAGAAAAACTACAAAAGTCACTCCTCAGAGAATAATTCTGCTTTGATGACTTTTTGGCAAGAAACCTCTCTACTGTCGCATCTTAAGAAGTCAAGTTGAAAGACCAAAGTCAACCAAAAATGATTTCACAAAAGCCTTGACCAAATATCATCAGTTACTAACTGCTGGACTGGAAATTCAAAGCAAGCATAATCACTCTGGTTTGTAATTTTTTATTGTAAATGATTTGCAGGAAACGACTCAGCATTTAGCATGATGCAACTGGTTGCAGTGAAATTACTTAGGCAAAGAATCAAAGAAGGATCATAAAAGGAAAGTGTAATTACAATTTAAAAAAACATTATTTAAGGAGCTTGTTTATTAATTTGTTTTGCATTTTGCAGGGAGACCCAGGACCATGTGGACTCCAAGGAGAGCAGGGTGATGCTGGCCCTGATGTAAGAATCGTAATCAATAGAGAGTGGAAAAAACTGATCCAAGATACAGTGGGGTTCCCACTGAGAGAACTACTTTTTCTCTTCTTCCTTTTATCCCACATGTAAAACTCCTGCAATGAGAGGAAACATAAATCTTCTACAGTTTTCACAGTGAAACATACTCAGCTTCAAATTTAGTAGCTTATGTGTATTGCACTGTTTTTTGTTTTTTTTTTTAATCAGGAATTTGCTATAAAATTAATTTCAGGTCTGATTCATGTGAAATTACAAGTCTTAAATTCAGTGCAGCCTTTTCTGTGAGGCTTAGTTGCCTGGTAATTTCACTATAGATAAATTTATCCCTCCTTCCTCACTGTGATGTAAGTTCCGTATGCCTGCTGCTCTTTTTAATCCACTGGGGACAGGAACCTTTGAAGGCATCTCTTTTAGTCTGTCAGAAAGGTTCTTAATGCTAATGTATGGGATCGTGATCAATTCTCAGCCAAGCTGCAGAAACATCCTGAAGGCCTCTAGTGATGTGAAGTTTAACAATAGCGTTCACTAGTGCTGCTGAGCAGTGTGCAGAAGGAAACAGTGCAGACCTTTTGGCTCAGAGGGAGAGGAGAGGGCTCTTTTTTATTTTAGCCAAGGAGCAGCTGACTGGGAAGATGGTTTCCAAAATTCTGTTGAGATGTCTTCCCTCTGTGCTCACTAAGGGCCTTTTCTTTGATAAGGGTAATACTTGTGTAAGGATTTGTGTCCCAAATCCATTCTTTTTTCGTTTTTACCTTCAACAAATGGGATTTTTCTTTCTTTGGAAATAACCTCTGGTTTCTATAAGTTGAATGTGTTTAATTATAAGTTGTTTCACATATTGCTCAGTGTTCTGGATGTAATCTCTCTTGCCACTTCTTCCTAGGGGGCAGAAGGTCGAAGAGGCCCTCCAGGTGTAAAGGTGAGTGGCTAACACTGCTGCTGCCTGTTTTTGTGCAGCTATATGTCCAGCCTGAGCATTTGTTCCTCTTAAAGGAGAAATTTCGATGTGATCCAAGACACACATGTTCAGCAATAGAAAGACTATTTCAAACCAAGACAGCCTCAGGTGAATGTACCAGAGGCACTCCTGACTTGAAAGATTTAGAACTGGAGAGGAGGAAGACAGCTTTCATTGAAATAAAAGGACAGTTTCTTTTATTATTAAGGCAAATTTGGGAACATAAATAGAGGAGAGACTGTTGCTAAAGATGACAGGAATGAGCGGAGAGGGTGCAGTATAAGGCTGAATGTCTGACAGTTTTCTCCTCCTTTGCTACATGCACACAGATATGCATGACACTTGCACACACTCTAAAACTCACTTCTGTAAAGAATGATTCCATTTAGTGAGAAATGTAGCAAAGAGTTATCTTTCTGGTATTCCTCAGACCGTTGGGTTACCTGGTTAGCTGTGGTGGTGTTATAATAGGGAAGAAACAAACTGCTGAGCTGTATCCTCATGCAAAACAACACTTTTGATTGTTTTGATTACAGGAAAAAAAATCCCCAAAGTTTATGCCTGGGTTTCTCACGAGGGACTTGCAGCTTCCATTGGAAATGATTTTATTTTCATATGTATATTGCAAGGCAGTGTCTGGCAATATATAATACATATACATTATCACTATTCAGCCAAAGATGAAAGAAAGAAAAAAAGGTATGCAAGGGCAGATTCTGATGTCTGAAAAAGAGGAAT
The DNA here is from genome assembly GCA_013399475.1 of Chauna torquata. Classification (NCBI taxonomy): domain Eukaryota; kingdom Metazoa; phylum Chordata; class Aves; order Anseriformes; family Anhimidae; genus Chauna; species Chauna torquata. Next base: position 715,907 of record VXAL01011842.1, read on the forward strand.
GACCTTCCATTGTAAAATTCTTAAATCCAGCAAGAAACTGAACCAGATTTGTGTGATGTTATAAATACCGAAGTGAGTAGTTCTTTCAAGACTTGTGCTTCTGGCCCAACACACAAGAATCAATGCTATAGAGAGCTGCCAAGACTACTTAAGTTTCTTTTAGGCTTAAAAAAAAAAAAATAAAAAATTGACTCACTGCTGTCTTGATTTGGGGAAGTTTAGATATGCAGCAGAAAGGACAAAATTAAGGCCAGTTCTAATTGATGCTTTATCAAAACATAAACACAACAGAGTGTTAAGCACTGCTCTGAAAATTTGCTCAAAGCATATCAAAGAATCAAAATTCTGAAGATGATTTGATTTCCCAAGTAGTTATCTAGGAGAATATATTGTACTTCGAATTATTGTAAAGGGTGTAAGGAAAAGATCAACCCCTGTGCATGCTGACTGATATTCCAGAAAGATCTTCTGGTCATTTGCAGAAAACTCTCTCATGTAGGTGGTAGCCCTGGTTTTCCTAGACCTATCCCCATGGAGCTATAATGTAAGGAAACTTTCCAGAGATGGTGAAAACATCACAGCCACTTCTCTTAAATGAAGTTTTAGGTAATATTCTTGGAAAAGAAAGCTTGTTTCTCCCAGTATAAATTACAAAATGCAGTTGTCAAAGCAAATCTAAAAGTAAATCAAGAACAGACTACTGCAAGTAAAAGTTTGGTTCTAGGAATCTGAGAGAAGACTCAGATCTCTCTCTTTTTTTTCTAAGACAGAGTAAACAAACATTTCCCTTTGTACATCACCCTGGCAGGAGTCTATAGGAACATCTAAAAACATGACTTCTTAAACCTACTTGCAAGATACATCCGTTACCTCTGTCCTATTGCTTTCTTTCTTAAGTATAGGTTATATGATCATGCCAGGAAACACAGAAGTAGTTCACATTGGACCAAATCTTTCTACAAGGTTACCTAACACAAATAAGGAAGATGGTGTATGGCTTGGTATAGCATTTACTCTTTTTCTTAGTGAAAATAATCCCAGGGAAACATCATAATTTCATGTATGACACTGGCAGTATCTGCAGGATGGATTCTGTCTTGAAGTCCTGTGTTGGAATCTGGGGAATGAATAAATATGCAAACCAGCGTTTTGGGTAGAGATTGTTCTATGCAAATCTTCACTCATTGATCAGGGCAAAATTCAGACCAGACTTACCCTATCGCTTCTTTCCAAGTCATGCTTATGCAGTTCCAGTGCAATATCAAAGAGCAGACGGAATGAAGAGCATGCACTGTTTGTCTCCAGTAGCAATTGTTTCAAAGCCCTGCTGTCTTTCTCAAAGGTCACAATATGAACGTGTTAGGCCTGTACAGAACTTGCTGTTAGAGGTTACCTGCTAACAGTTTACTCAGTTTGCTGATTCAAATTATATTTTTCCCTGGGAAATAACAATCCAAAGTGAGAGTTCCGAAGGTTTTCCAAGCCGCAGTCCAGTTACATTCCAGCTTCATGCAACATGCAGGTAGACCTTGTGCTGAAACCTCTGCCCCATCTGGTTTCTGACAATCCCAATTCAGATTTCTCTTGGAGAATCTAGAAACTTTGCTCTCTGGAATATGCCAGGTAGGAATAGCCTCTGGAAGATTTTGATGATACCTGCCTATAGGGTGAAAGCACCATCATTTGGCTACTCCCACAATCAGCATAGCTTAAAAGAATATGACCGTTTTATAGTTACTATTTCCTGTTTCTGTCTCAAAAATTCTTTTCAAGGTCTATTCAGACTGTTTAGATTACAATATTGAACAATATTCATTGAGCCTGCCTCTTAATTATCCCAGCTCTGGTTTAATAGCTCAGAAATCTTTCTTAAGTAATTATGTAACTTTGTACTTTTTTTTTCATTTTGATTGCTGCAGGGACTCTAAAACTATTCGTTTACTTTATTCTGTCAGTTATCAGCAGAAAGTAATAATCCAAGCAAGCTATGACAGTGACAGGACAAAAATTGCAGTCTGGGGAAATGGATTTGTCCCTCATCTTTGTCATACCAACAGGCACTGGAATTTTCATATGGTTAGAAAATAAAAATATTCAACTTAGTAAAATCACAGGGTGCAGAATTAGTTGAATGTTTTGAAGCAACCCTCTTTGTATTCGAGGGGGTCCTTCCCCCAGTGATAAGGCCACCCTTTTGTAACATGGGAGGGAACAAGAGAGATGACTGCACCTCTCAGTAACAGAGAGCTTCCGAACTGTTTTCACTTAAGCAATTGAGCAACTTTGACTTCTAAAAGTATAACAGAGAACATTTGTATGTCTCAGTAGACATTAAAAGCTAGGTCCCAACCCATGTTCAGAGCACAGCTTGGGTAAATGACCTGTTCATTAAAGAGATATAAAATATGAATGACAATGAGTATTACTCTCTGCTGTCTTCCACATCTCCTGGGGGAACTGGAACCATAAACCCTGCAATGTCAGACTGACGTCCGTCTTTGGGTGAGATTTTTCGTGTTTCATGCTGCCACCGAGACCTCTTGTGTGGAAGGGTGTTGTGAACTTGCCACAGGACATAGCTCTATCAGCACAAGGTGTGAGAACTTCTCTGTGCAGGCTTCCTGGTGTCCCTGGGCATGAAGCAGAACTGTGTTCCTAATATTTGCAGGGTCTTTGAGGGCCCTTCTGTGGACCACAGGATCTGGCTCTCTAAGAACATGTGGTATCGTCAGTCCTTCTGGAAGAGGAAGGTTTTATGCTGAAGTGGAATGCAAATGAATCCCTCTTTCAGATGAAGATAAATATTGGTGGTTCTGTGTTATACCATCCAGTAACGTGCTCAGGGACCAATTATCAAGTTAGAGGCAGAGAGTCAGAATTCTCCCAGCTAATGTCTAAGGACTTTTACCATTTTTAATTGTTAATAAAAGGCACTGAATTAATGTCCTTGTCAACAAAGTTAGCTTCCCTTGCAGTCGTAATGAACATGCCCCTTTTCACCACATCCTGAAAAGGAGAGTTTTCCAGGACTTCCAGCTCAATTTATCTGTTGCTTTTTGTCATAAAAGGGAGACTGACTTTTAAAAATAGTTTTAAAAGAATAAAGAAGCACAGCTAGCCATTCTAAACAGAAGTAGTTAGTGGACAGAAGGAACAGAAGGTGTGGTATAGCCTTAGAGATGTGTTTGTCACAGAAAAGAACACCACTGCGGTCTTTGTGCAGTGTTCTGAAAGCAAAGCCAAATAGTAAAGAAGGAAAGGAGAGTAAACTAAAGGTAGACATGGGGGAGGGGAAATCCTCTGAATCTGATTCAAAGTTAATTTAAGTGTCTAGAAAGTTTCCGTTGGTTTTGGATTCCTATACAATGCGCCTAAAAAAAAAAAGATGTTGTCTATCTGTCTGTTTTCATTGTTGTCAGTGTGATTTTTTTTTGTAGAAATCTATTTCTGTATGGTGGTTTTTTTGTTTTTTGTTTTAAACAGCTGACATAAGCCTAGCATCAGTCTGTAACTAATGTTCTGTGTTAGTATTGTGTTGTGGTTTAGCCTCGGCAGGCAGCTAAGTGCCACACAGCCGCTCACTGTGAGTGAGGGAGAGGTGAGATGGGGAGAGAATCAG